>VJOZ01006066.1:0-14213 GCA_009801055.1 Stichopus horrens | reverse complement strand
TCTCAAGGAGGGATGTTTGCACAAATGTCATATTTTGTGTGTGGGTGTACCACATTAAGTACTAGAAGTTCAAAGGGCTGTCAAATTTGAAATTCTTGTCAACATGATATCCCATGAAAGAAGCTTGGCAAAACCACATTGAGTTCAAGACCCTATTGGTTTTGGTGAAGGTCAAAGTTCATTTGCGGTCAACAGGTGTCAATTTTTGAAAATGTTAAGGGGGAAGCTTGGAGACATGTCAAGTAGTACGTAGGTGTCCCACAGTACAGTACATTGAATTTAAGAACCCCACTGATGTAGGTGGAGATCAAAGGCCGTTGGGGCTCGTCAGCAGGGGTCAAGTTTTGAAAACCTCGTTAAATAATATTTTTAAGTGGAAGCTGGGGCAAATGTCATATTTAGTGTGTAGGTGTACCACATTGAGCACAAGAACCCTGTTGATTCTGGCGGAGATCCCAGGTCATTTAGAGTTGACAAAGGTCAAATTATGAAAACCTTGTAAACACGATATCTCAAGGATGGAAGCTTGTACAAATTTATGTAATATTTGATATGTAGTTGTACAACATTAAAAAGAAAAACACCCTATTGTTTTTGGTAGAGGTCATAGGTCATTTGGAGTCAACAGAGCTTTCAGATTCATGCAAGAATCCTCATACTGTATGTAATAAAAGTCATTGCAACCACAATGCATTTGTGTTGTTTTTCCCCAGACGAAGCCTATTGTTTTTTGTGCAGGTCAAAGGCCATTTGCGGTCAACAGCGGTCAATGGTGAAAACTTTATATAACTTAGAAGGGAATTTTGTGCAGACCTAATATATCATATGTAGCAGTGGGTGTATCTTGCTTTATGGAGTAATGGAGTGACAGCTAGTACAGTTTAAGGAGTTATGGAGCTACAGTAAGCTGAGTTATGCAGCTAAAGTCTATTGCTTTATCTTGGAGGTCAAAAAGTGAAAACACGCTCGTAAGGACAATATATCAAGGAGGGAAACTTGTGGGTATACAATGTCTGTTGATTTTGGTGGAGATCAAATGTCATTTGATGTCAATGGAGTAACAAAGCAAAAACTTTATGAACACAATTTCTCAAGAAGGGAAACTTGCATGCACTGTATATATGTCATATTTGTTCAGTTGGTGTACCTTATTAATTGAAAATAGTCCTATCATTTTTTGGTAGGGGTTATTTGAGGCCAACAGGGGTCAAGAAGTGAAAACCACATACCTTAGGAAGAGGGAGCTTGTACAGATCTCATTTTTTGGTGTGCACTGTAGAGGCACCGTATTGTGTACAGCCTATTGTTTTGATGGAGGTCAAATGTCATGAGAGGTGAACTTTGGTTGCTGTAAGGCCAAAACAACCTTGTAAATCTCAAGTAGGGATCTTGCACAGATGTGGTATTTGGTATATGTACCATCTCTGTAGTATGCAGTTGTTTAGATCTACTGTACATATAGTATCAACTAAGGTCACGTGTGTCACCTCCCCTTATGTCAGATTCATGAAGACGAATCCTCATAAAGAAATAGTCAAAACCACAATGCATTTGCTTGTTCTGGTTTATTTTGAGAATAAAGTTCTTGCAGGTGTTTAATTTACTTAATCAAAAATTTACTAGTTGAAAAGCACTGCAGGTAAATTATGTCCAGAGGGCATACTCCTGAATACTAAGTCTCATAGTCTTACAGTAGTTTCCCAATTGCTTTACAATTACTATGGTTTGGTTTTATCGTACATGCAGTGCCTGTCCCACTCAAGGACTGTGAAGCAAAACATAGCTACTGTACAGTATGTGCCACATAGGCTAACATTTTTTCTTTTTGATTAATAGGAACAATACTTTGACAGGGAGTGGAGTAATTCTGTGTAGAGATGCCATCAACTGTGCCACCACCAAACTTCTCATGGGTGATTCCAAACAAACTTGCTGCTCATGGGTATCCATCAGAGGTTCAGTATCTGGAGGAAGTTGGTATTAAACATGTCGTAGTTTTAACGAAGGAGTGTCGACCACCCGTCGATGCAGGACCAAATATCAGTTGGTGTTTCATTGATATTGAAGATTTTACTCCACCATCGCTTGAACAAGTGAATACGTTTTTCAGTGTGATTGAAAAGGGAAGAAAAGATAATGAGGTAGGCCTAACGTGTTTTGTTAACTAAATGTTTATTACTTTTAAATATGAAGTAATGTTGTGTTCACTAACTTCACTTATGCATGATGGGTGCTGCATAAATTGTTTGCATTCAGTGACCCATGCATGCATAGCTGCTATAAAATGGTGATGCTACAGTTTAGTATCCATGATGGCTTGCATTGGCTAAGTACTGTATATGTAAACCATTAGAGTGGCTTGTGCAGTACTCTCCATGACTCTTGTATTAAAGGAATTCTCCACCATTGCTTCTCATGTCTCTTAAAAAGATGCAAACATTATTGAAGACAAATCATTGTTCTCATTTTAAGGACATATCTTAAAGAATTTGCAAAATAAATTATTTTAGTAAATAGTCGAGGTAGGAGCCTGTTACTAGAAATCAATCCGTTGTGACGTAGTTCTTAATGTTGATAGAATATTGCCCTTGATTTTTGATTGCCCTCTGGTAAAATAGTTGTGTTTAACTGATGGAACGGTAAAGACTCTTATACATGTTAAGTTTTCTTGTTGGTGGAGAATTCCTTTGTCTCTATTCAAAATCAGTTGCCCATGATGGATAGGCTACTAATATTAACTGTATTGCTATTCATGATCTGCTTCCGTAAAGTTTGTAAACTGTTACAAGGATGATCCAGCTGCAAATTTACCTTTGATATGTTGAACAGCAAGCTAATCTAACCATTCTAGTGAAACTTCCATTCCGTTCAGGTGTGTGGTTCTCGAGATATTGCATTGTCATTTGAAATCCCCTGTTGCTGCCAGCTGTGAACTTGGAGCAAGCAGAGTGACATCATGTCCTCACATTGATGAAGGGTTTTTGGTTTTCATCATTATTGAATTTATTATCTTGACCTGGAAATCAATATTCGGTCAGCTTAAGTACAGTACTGGTCATGTGAAGGTCGCAAATTAAAAGCTCGTACCACTGAATATATACACTCCATTATGATAGCACTGGATATTGAATTATTCAATTTGGTGTGAAGTTTCAAGGAAATAAATCATAAACTGCTTTAAATATCAATGTAGGGGTGTGATTGACATACAGTATCACTCCTGCTCGCTTCAACTTAAACTTTCGGTAATCAATGTGTTAACTTGAAGTGCTCATATCTCAGGAATCACACTTGGAAATTGGAATGAAAGTTCCACTAAAATGGTCAGATCTATTTACTTAACATGTTAAAGCTACATTTGTGGCTGGACCATCCTTTAAACTCTGTTAACATGGCTGCTAAAGTGTATAATATTTCCCTTCAATTGCTCATGATGGTTGCTTGAAAACTTTTGTTCATGTTCACTGAAAATGTTTCTTTCAAGGTTACACATGATGGCCACATAAACTGTATCATTATCCACAAACTTTTAAGTGTTCGTCACTCAATGGCTGCTGTTGTTAAAATGTATTGTATTTTCCTGTAAGTTACAGGGGCTGCTGCTACTGTACATATACCTTACACTGTCTGCATTCAGTTGCCCGTGATGGTTCTTATGAACTGTACATATTGTTATCCTTGATAGCTTCTATTACAGCCTAAATTTTTAACTCAATTACCCATGGTATCTGGTATAAACTGTAGTTTTACAGTACTTAATTGTTCTTCATGATAGCTTCTACCGTATAAACTGTACTGCTGTCCATTATAGCTACGTGTAGATCAGGTTACTCAGTCACAATGGCGGCTAAACTGTTCAGTGATGGCAATATGATATTCTGCTCACGAATGGAATAGAGGGCAGTTCAGTAAGTGTATATGTAATTTATAATTTTTCCCTGCATGTGCAAGAAATGTTTTGTAGGGTTGGAGCTCTAGGACCATGCTAAAGCAAGAGGTCAGTGAAACTGTAATGAACATCAAGTTATTACACCTCAAGTATGTAGGAATATTTTGCATTCTCATGTGTATCAGGGTGTCTTGAAGGGTGCAAGGAACCTGTTATCAGGTCTTAGTAACAGTCAGTCACAGAAAATGCATGCGTATCGCATCATCGACATTACATTGTTTACATTCTTATTATTACATGTTTATTATTACATGTATGTCTTATTATTACACGTTTTATTCAACAGGCTGTCTCGGTTCACTGTTTCCGAGGGATAGGCAGGACTGGAACCATGATAGCTTGCTATTTTGTGAAATATGAAGGAATGACCGCAGAGAACGCGATCCAGAAAATTAGACAACTTCGACCAGGATCGATAGAAACCAAAGACCAGGAAGATTTAGTGACAGATTTCTATCAGCAAATGAAATCAATTGAAGCAGAAAGACGTTGAAAATAAAAATTTCTTTTCAACTCTCTTGATGGACCATCTCAAAGTTATTGTCAGTACTCCTTAAGATTAATTTTGTAACTGTAATTGTATTTGAGTTGCTAATGTACATGTATCTTGCTTCCTTCAATTTAAGCAACATTGGCATCTCACAGGCCTGTGTACTTATTGCACAGGTGTCAGCATCTTTCATGTTGTTCAGGTGCACCAGGATCATATTACAACAAAACATGTTCAAATTTCCAACTACAGTATGAACTTGTGATTGACATAAGGGGTGCAGTTAATCCCTGTTTCCTGCTAAAGATTTGCATACTCCACTTCTACCTCCACTATTTCCACTCTTATAACTTGAGGCTTACTTCCAGCATAAAAAAATGGAAACAAAAGGGTTAATTCTTCAAAATGAAATGTTACATAAAAGCAGAGGAAATACTCGTTTAGTTTTTGATGTGTCCTTCTGTCTTTCAGTTTGAAACAGGAAGGGGCTTAAAATTTTGAAAGATATGACAATAGGTGTTCATTTACATACTTAACATTCCTTTGAGACTTTCACAATGATTGGCACTAAAGAATTGGTATTAAATTTCTTTCAACTATCAACTTTAATGATTTTGGTAGTTGATGTGTTTTATTATCTTTACTGATGGTTTGGCAGGGCAGAGTTTTTCAGCCAAGTAGGATTCAAATTTGAGGCAGTGAAAACTGGATGGCCCAAAGCAGGCACCCTCCTTTTAGTTTTATAAGTGTAACCGTAATATGCCACTGATGGCTATATGTCGTGGAAGCGTTCAGATGAAAAAATGAAGTAAATTTGACCAATTCTGCGTGCAAAAGTTTTGCACAAAATGTCCCAAGTTATGTAAATTATTACAGTTGTGGGGGGAAACTTTTAGAAATATGGCTTAGTTTTACACGAATACTGTAGCTATATTATCTGTTTGTGCAATATTCCTCCATTTTTTTTTGTTGCACACCACTCCAAGCCACATTGTGTCACAAGCAGTCAATGTACTTAATACTGCTCAGGGCTATTTTTTACTCATGTACAGTAATAAACTGATTGGGCAGGTATTTGATGACATCATCAGTAGTCTCACCATGTCAGGAGTATTTATCACAGGTATCAAACATAAGGGCATCTTATTGTACTGCATTTTATTATTTTCATTTTGTTGCATCTCGAGATATCTCTCTGTGACCTCCTCTTTTCTAGTCTTGGTCAACTTTTACATTAATTATGTAGTATTCAGCTTGTAACCTTGTATTGTGAGAAACACAGTTTCACGATTAGAATATTTGGTGATGTACTGTATCCACATACCCCTTATAGGGAAACCAGTGTTTGTGGATGCATAATGTTTTGAGAAGATGGATTAAGTTTTGGCAGATGTTTAAGTGATGAGAATGAATGGTTTAACAATGACTAAATCTATTTCTTTTGTATGTCATGTGGGTGAATTCTAAATGCCCCATATCCCTTTAATGTTTGATATTGCTTATACTTGCCTATGACAATGGTGCTATCATCATGTTGTTGTTAAACATATCTTTCAGAGGTTAAATGAACCTTTAGATCAGCAAACAATCATGTAATTTCTGCTGATTTATCATGTTATGTTCCTACAAGACATCAACCTCTATTGAGGCAAAGTAGTAATACTGCCTGGTATCTTAAGGAACATTCCGAGGACTCTGTATTTGTTAATCAACGACGTGGAGTGACCACTGAAACATACCAGGGATTTTATGTTATCATTGGTTGGCTGAGTTTTCTTGCATTTTATGGTACTCATGAATTTAACACACAATGTTACTCTGTATGTTGACCTTATATTGCCAAAAATTGTTTGTACAAAATGTGTATTCAGTGGTAGACATTCTGTAAAAATTCATTCCATTTCAAATTCAGGGTACTTTATACAACTTAATATCAGTACTTCATAACAATTCTCTTGAAGGAATCATCGATTTTTGTGATCCAACTCTATACAGTAGCATTCATATTACTTCACAGTGTTGCAGGTATTTTGTATGAGTTGTGGAAGGTTTTTTCTTAACCTTGCAAGATTCTATGAAAGTCTGTAACACTAGCCTATTCTGTGCTGTCATCACCTTCATAGTGGGTACCACTGTGTCTTTCATGATGTTCAAGTGTATAAATCACATTTTTTAATTTCACTGGTATTGGTGGTTTGATGAACATTTTGTAGGTTTCCATTATTCAATGACTGAATGTTGTATATGTCCAAAGCACAACATTTCTGATGGCTTCATGTCACATCTCGGAGACTTACTTTAGTTTTGTATTTGACTTTCAAATAATTTTTGTACTATTACAGTGGTAATGTTGCATAAACCTTGGGGTTAAACAATGTCATAATAGACTCTGATATTACACCTGCTTGGTAAAAAAAAATCCATACTTTTGTGAATTTTTCACAAAATTAAACTATTTTGCTAAGGTTGGCAATTTCTTGCTTAGCAAAATGAGGGTGCTTTGAAAGTAACACGAAGAGACCACTTCAAAGACACAGCATGCAGTACGTTGTCTTCATCATTGTTGGTATAATGTGAAGGACTAATGGGGTCACAGTAAGCCTGCACAGCCTCAGTGAAAAAAAAAAATGTTACTAATAAGGTCAGGTAAAACTCCAGGGTTTATGCCTTTGTGTCTCCATTTATTTATACATTTCCGAACTGGTGAATAATTTTAGCTAGATTGTAGCAAGTTTTGGAGAAAACAATGAGCGGATAACAGTGTACTACAAACCTCTTGCCTCTTGATTTACAAATCGCATCTACTGTATGACCATGGGGTGGTTGCTGCATTTATAATTTTCTCTATGTATTACTGTAAGTCTGCCAAACAATTATTAGCCCTTTCATGTAGGCCACCACATCGACAACCGAGGCAGCAAAGTTATGTACCTGTATTTAGTTGTCATTTTTGAGACTGTGTATTTGAAAGTATTTCTTTGCTCAGCATCTGCCATTTGGTACTTTAAATGGTTCAAATAACATCTTCCTTTTGATGCTCATGTTGCAGTCTTCTCAAAAATGCCTCATGGTATTAGAATTATAGCAAACTCCAGTTCACGACCCTTACCCTTCAGCAGGGGCATAGCTGGAACCATAGGCAGACAAGACCAAAGCTATGGAAGGAGGTCCATTAAAGCACATAGCCATGGGTGGGTTCACATGCCCCCACAAACTTTTTTATTAATTTTTTTTAAGACAGGGGGAAAAGATCTAGAAACCTTGTGAACCATGGGTTTAAGATGTTACATGTGTACCCTGGGTTACACCTTTTCTGGGTATTCGCTAAAATTGTACATTTGGAGGTAAATGTCTAGACTTGCTCGAGGTCTCTCGTGATTGTCCTCTCCCTGCTGATAGGATGTCTATGGTCTCTCCTTTCACAGACTGCCCCTTCACAAGGAACACACTCCCAGCTTTCTAAAACGTCATTGTAATTTTGTTACACTGTTCTACCATCACCAGCCACCTGCCCATGATAGACTTGTAGCTTTAGCCATTGGTGACGTCATACTTTGAGCCCATTGTATCCAGTATGAATTTTCACCAATTTGCTAGCTATTAAAGGAAGTAGTGTACATACTTAAGCAAAATTATTTTTGATTGTTGCACTGTGTCACTGACTGAACCAAATAAATGGATGTGTATACAAAAGGCACATACGCATAGGAAAGATTTTTGGAAAAGTTCACCAGGTGCGCACTACCATTAGTGCGCAAGTAGAGACTACAAAAGTACAGCTGCACATAGCGCTGCAGGAACTGCAAGTGACATACACATGTAGTCACTATATATATGTAAACATATGTCACAATAGTGACATATTCCGACCAAGTCTTAAGCATAGGCAAAGTTCATGAGAAGAGAGCTGAATGTGAGAGACTTGGGGCAAGTCTAGTAAAAGTCCTGCCAAAATCAATCTCAAAGTACAATAGCATATACGCAAAGGCAGATACCAAATGAACCAAATGAATTTCTGGTGCTAAGAACTATCATTGTGTATTGGATCTCAAATATATTTACTCTCAAATATTTGTTGGTGTACAAATCCAGAATTATGATGCTATAAACATAAGTTTCATAATGAAGGATAAATGGGGATTGGTACTTTACTTCCTCAACCCTGTGATGACTATAAATACTTTGGGTTTTCTCCCAAAATAGCTCTTGTTATGGAGCTGGGAGTCAGGGAAGACTTTGATTCTCAGGTAGTAGTAATAGAAAAGCGATAGGGTTCCATTAGTTGCATCAGTAATAGCCTTTCCTTCTCCATAAACGTCGGTTCTAAGATTCTAATTTATTTGCATAACTTCTGCAGCAATTTGACCATCTCAAGTTAATCTTAATTTGGAAGAGAATGACCCCTGAAGAAAACAAGGATCAAACCTGACAAAACCAGGACCAAACTGAGACCAGAAAACCAAAAGTCAATTTTAGGCAGTCTCACTGAAGAATGGGCAGTTGTTCTGATCAGTCGTGGAAGCGACATCTCTTCAGTCCCTATTAGTTTGACTATTTTAGAATCAAACCAATAAGAACAGGACTATTAGAGGTCTATACAAATTTTTCCATTTTGATTTATGTCCCAATAGTGTTGATCCCACAAAGGGTGATACTCATCACCCCAGATAGCTCCAATTCCTCCAATCATTTTTGTCTACTCACACGGCCTGTCTAAAATTCCTCCAGATGTGTATAGGCCACTGTGTATGCTGTGTAATATCAGTTGCTCCATCAAAGAGCAGAACCAATTGAGAATTTTGCTTTACCCTGCCAAAAATGTAGCTTGGGAATAAATCTATCAGTTATGGTGAATGTTCCAAACAAAAAAGGTAATTGCAGGATACAGATAGCAGTTGACAAAAAAGTTAGTTTCATCCTGACTTCCGCTTAACACATGGGTGAACATATTTATGTATCCATCATCTAACTCAAATTTGCAGTTGTCCTTAATTTCCTTGTTCTTGAAACAAAAGCCATAGTTATGTGAAACTGTGGACTTCTCCCCATCAAAACAGAGGCAGTAATATTCTGTAATCACTTCCAAACTGCAAAAAGAAAAACAATAGTTGTCAGATAATTTTACCTACCACCGAGAATAGTCCTCTCAATTTGTTCACACATTACAACAGACAAAAGCAGCATGTAGGGAGATATATAATAAAAGACACCAGAGAAATAGCATACAAAAGCACACAAACACATGTGTAAAAAAACAACCATTTTTTTTAACATACAGGTTGAACTGCATGTCATGAGAAACAGCAATTTGTTTTCATTCCAATTTCACAAGGGAAGACACACAACAAATACCAACTGTAGTGTTGTAACTTGTTTGAATGGAATAATTCTACAACACTGAAATTGTACAATGCCATAGAGTCCTTGCTATGATCAGTGTAGCAAAATTAAATTAGTATCAATAAAAATTTCTTAGGAAAACAAAACTCCCCAGTTCACCCCTAATCAAACATTCTGGCTGTGCCAATGCAACGGTGGAGAACTGTATTTCTATATCATACTTGTTAATATCCCTTCGTCCATGTCCTACAGTAGGCTCAGTAAGAAAACAATCCGGCTACAGTCATAGCAGCACACTTCTGCATCTCTTGAGACCCTGAAGACTTATGTTGTGGCTCCACTGCAAAATGAAAAAAAGTCCAAACACATATAGTTCAGTACAGTAAATGTCACTAACAAGGAATACAATTAATGGTACATACTGCATTACCAAATGCAGTATGAATGAGCTGAAGGTACAGAAATTGCATGAAGTTACAAACAAGTAAAATGAGGCAGTAACCAGAGTGATGCAATGAGCATTATACCTAAAGGAAAGTTAGAACGTTCGACAGCGAGAAATTACTGTTGAATGAATGACTAACAGTAGTGAACACCATCACCAAATTTCATCAAATATATTTACTTTCCCAGATGTTTCCATTAGAAAGTTCATTGCAATCAATCGGGATGTTGTCATTCTGAGATTATCATGTCATGATCTAATCAACACTTGTAATTGAAACACTTTGGTTTCTTTGCTCATTGCATGATACACATCAGTAATTCCATACAAATAATTGGTAAAGAAGGTTTGATGGGAGGTTCAGTGCCGACAATCAACATGAACTACTGTCTCAAAATTCGAAATATCTCTTTGGAATCAAGAGAGACTGGTATATAAGAGTAAGACATAGATTTTCACTGATTTTCCTAAGTTTGCAGAGGGTGTATCCATTTTCATTAAGTTACACAACATCAAATTTTCCTACTACCATAGGCGTTGGACCGCGTCGGAAGTTGAAAACTGATTTTCAAGAATAACAACTGGCAATGCTAGACAAAATTTTTGATAGGTAATTTACACTGGAGTAGGCAACATACTGTAGACCTTTAGTTCCTAATACTCTTAAGTTCCTAATATTCTTTAGTTCCTAATTCTCTTTAGTTCCTCAAGTTCGTCATACCCCATTGAATCTGCAAGAGGTGAACAAAAGAGACGATCACAGTGGAAATTAGGCTACCTAAAAGGAAGCTTCTGTTGTATCTCCTTCAAAATTACACCTCCCTGGTTTGACCATTTTAGACCCAAATCAAGAAAAACAGAAAAACTGGACTATTGAAAATCTATGCATTTTTTTTTTTTATTTCTGTCCCAATGGCATTGATCCCATAAAGGCTCATCACCCCAGACAGCTCCGATTCCTCCGACATTTTGTATCTACTCCTACGGCCTGTCTAAAATTCCTCCACATGTGTATAGGCCACTGTGTATGCTGGGTAATATGAGCAGAACCAAGTGAGAATATTGCTTTCCCCAGCCAAAAATGTAGCTTGGTGTAGTGAGTGTCTTTTACTTAAAGACAGTGGTAACTTACGTGTTCCCTCCGTAAAAATAACCTTCTACTGCAGTCATTTTGCAGGAACAAAAGATGAGTTCAGGTGAAATTAATTCTGAGATTATCATGACATGCATGACCTGATCAACCCTTGTAATTGAAAAGCTCTGGTTTCTTTTTTAAATTAATTAGCATAAAATGGATTTTGACAGTTATGCATACATTTAAATCAAGGTGCTAATAATTTGATCATTGCACGATACACGTCAGTAATTCCATACAAAAGTGCACAAATGTGTGTGTATTCATGAAAATGATTGGTAAAGATAACAAAAAACCAGTTGTGCGATCCGAGGTTTAATTTGGGCATAATGACTCAAGTCTGTTTACATCAGCGGAGGCAAACATGGCAGGCAACACACTTACACCTTCCTCTAAATTTCAAATATGTATAACTTTTGCATAAAACAATATTCTTGAATGAAACTGGGTGGGTTTGGTATAATCTGAGTGAGGTTTGTCATATGATTGTGTCTACATTAGCTGGGATAAACATGCAATGGCATAGCCAGAGGGCTGGAAGGAGGGCCAGGGACTGGCCCACATCACATTCTGAAAATAGCAACCCTTAGATTTCCTTACAAAATTTCAATTCTGATAGTTGACAGTCGAGGGTGGAGGGCGCATATGCTCCCATCTTTACAGAGCAATTTAATTTTCTTTTGTAGAGCAACACAAAATGGACTTCGACGGTGTTGCATCATACTACATCTAAGAACACTTAAATATTCAGCTTTTTCCCAAAGAGATGGGGGGACACCTGTTACCTGTACATGAGTTATGTTTTAAATTTGTGTTCACTTCTCTATTTCCCCCAACAGGTCTGGTGGGGTTTTAGTTTTTGTGTCAACAAAAAGATATCAAAGGACATTGTTTTGTAGCTTGGATCAATGGACAACTCGATCCTTGTGAATTAACTTTTCAATACCATACTGTAATTAGGCCGCCAAGCAAACATCCCGCAATGCTCATGTAAGGATACAGGAAATTGTGCAAGTGGATGCATGCTTAGCAGCGATGTCGAGTTAGCTAGTGACTTTGAAAAATATTTCATGTCAGTAACTACAGAAACATTCTGTTACTCATTTAAAATGCTGGAAGACGTGTAAAAGAGATCAAGTTTGGATGTAACTATTGTTCAATGCAAACAACTTACCCCACGCCACGCAGTCTTTACAATGACTTATTTCTGGTAGTGTGGCGTTACAGTGGCATACGACATCGTTGTTATCACCGGCCCTGCTGACACAAGATCCTGACAGAACCAAGAAAAGCATGATATATTTCACATTATAGCTGGTCCACATTGTCTTCGTGCTATATAAGCAATAATATTACAGTTATATATCCTGTTGTACACATATTCAAGATGTACTGTACATGATCATAGTTTGCTATATTCAATGACACTCAAGGATATTCAATGACTCAGTAGTATTACCAGACCCTACTCATTAACTTGACTACTGAGAGGATCATGTACTACACATGGATAAAATCAAGCTACATCTTTCACCATACTCCCATTACTGTATTCATATAAGTCAATAGCCTGTATAATACATGATGAAACAACTCAACCCCACCTTGACGACTATCCCTGGACAATTTCCACCCCATAGAATTCCCCACCAGACCTCTCCCGGGCAATTCTCACTCGAAAAATTCCCAACCCTGAGAACTTGACCTTGGACAACTTCCCTGGGCTGAAAATTAGGGCTAAGGAAAAAAGGGACTGAACATTATGCCTAGTTGTTTTATGGACTGATCCCTATGACACTTTGTTATTCTCAATTCATAGGCCATGAAAATTTTCTTGTTTCACATATTTTCACTGACATTGCTTTAGATTGAGTTTGTCATGTTCACATACTGATGGTGCTCTTCAAAGACATTGCCTATCCAATATAATCATGGGAACTTTGTAATCTCATGTCTAGCTCATGCGATGGTAATAAGGTGGTTCAATAATGAAAACAGGAAAAATGCAATTTGCGGAAATATGGAAGAAAATCCCAGAAAACATATTACAACACTGGAAACACAACTGAAAGGACAAAAGAAAAATATATACATGAAAAATAGGAAGTTTGCAAATGTAGAAATATTTCAATATGTTTTTACCTTTTTAAACAAATACCATGTCATTTAAGCGTGATCCAAGACTATTTCCTATGCATTCCGAAAATGGGACCAGTGGATGCCGCCCTTCTGTTCAATTGGATGGTACAGCTGGAACTTTGCAAGACACAAAACAGAAACCAATTCCACAGAAAGGAAAAATACAGTGACATTTATGGTAAAATCTTGTCTTTATGTAAATGCTACAAAACAACAAATTGAATTATATCTGTCAGCTGTTATTTCTCAGATTCTATGGCTTTTTAACATCACAGTGTTTTTATACCAATTGAATGGTTAAGTTGAAAACATTCTATGTTATATAACATATTTGCACTTTCAGAATATCCTAGATACTAAAATATTCCTCCCGTGAAAAGAAAATGACTCCTCCAGAATAACAAATGCCTCAATAAAAACGAGTCCCCCCACGGAAGTCTGTACTTAGTATTAAAAAAAAAAAAATGACAATATTACTGCCACTTCAAGAAATTGGAAACGTTCTGCACCATTCACATCTTAAATATCAAACTTTCTGGAGGTGAGGAATTAATCATGACCCCTCCCGCTTCACCAGCTCCCTCTAAGACTCTGGCATATACAAGAATACAACAATACTGTGGTGAAACAAAACTATTTGTGATTATATTCATAAAATATGAATTGTGTACACACCACAACAATCATAATAGTCTGGACACCAATTGCCCCATAG
>VJOZ01006063.1:7547-19706 GCA_009801055.1 Stichopus horrens | reverse complement strand
TTTCCACTTGAACACCTTAGCTCATACACTGACATTAACTTACAGGTGTGCTGACAAGTTCAGTCCAAAAGAGTTTTTATTTTTTTACAGAGTGAGTGAGCTCCACACACAGAATATATAGATTTTACATCAACACTTCATCAGTCCTTACCAGCTTGCTCGCTAACGACGGTTTCCTTCTCCGAGTTGAATGCAGCTGAAGTCGTTGGATGGTGCAAGTTGCTTGACTCCTGGCTTGGTCTCTCCTGTTCTTTGTTCAGAGAGGAAGAAGATGGTGCTTGCTTCATCACCAGTGGTTCTTTGGGAGTCAGCCGCTCTCTTTTTATTGTCAGGTGCTTCGATCCTGGCGTGGGGCTGGTCTGGGTCTCTGCAGGGAGGTTCTTGGGGGCCATCAAGGCAGCACGCAATTTATTGTCGGAGGGCAGCGGAGGGGGAAACTGGAATCTATTTGAGGACTTGTCTGCCACTCCTGGATGGAACTTTTGTCTCGATGGAGACATTCCATGATGAGGAGCTGACTGTGGAGATTGCACCAATGAACCGATCCCAGAGTCCTGACTGTCACTGCGATACTGCTTGTCGCTGCGATAAATGGCCTTATGTGAACTGCCGGGTGTGACAAAGTTTGACCCATGGGGGGCGACTCTCGGGGAGCCAATTTCTATAGACGACCTGCCTGATATGGGTGTTCCATAACGATTGGGCGTCCCACTCCTCGAACTGGGGACATAATTAGAGCCAGGATGTGGGGAAATTGGTTGGAATGTGGCTGGCTTAAACCTAGCAGGAGATGGTGTCTGAGAATGGGAACGAGGGGAATTTGCTAGGTTAATCTGGTTTGGAGTCGTAGACCGAGAGCCAGAGTTGCCCATAGATATCATAATGTTGGCCGCCTCTGCCTCATCGCTATCAAACTTCGTTGGATCTATCTGAGGCCTTGAATCTGCAAGAAATGATGGGCAAGATAGAGAAACATTCCATGACAATTAACACACAAATAACTGGGCTTGTCAAACATTAATGGTGTTTAAATTCAGAAATTTTGGTGTAGTGTGAGATACTATCAATATTTATACAAATATTAGCAGAGGAAATCACCATTGTTTTACCTTCTGAAAAGTAAGAGTCTTGTAAATGTGGACAAATATACCATCAACAGTATGCACAAGGGTTGTTGATACCTTGTCTTAAGGGAGTCCTCACACACACACACATGCACACACACACACATACACACACGCACACACACTCCATTACTAGTAAATTGAGACTCTCTCCCAGTATTTCTAACATTTATGAGTCAAGTGAAGATGCATGGGACTGTAACCAAACTCAGACATGAAGTGAACACACTACAAGCAAGAGAGAGTTTATGGTCAAACTGCACAAGCCATCTACAGCTACAGTAGTTGTTATGAGCATACAACAGGTTTGTTCTGGTTGTTATGAATCAACTGCCCAATGATTTGTACATGTATAGATACTTAAACACTGACTAAGCTTAATTCAGTTAGGGTGTGTAAATTATGAATTACTGTACAGCACGGATTAGAGCATTGAGAGAGCTGAAATTTCGAATGCCACTCTAATAACAATATTACCTTGCTTCATTCTGTATTAAGAAGCTAAAAGCTGGGAAAGGGAGAAATACAGTACAATTGAAACCAAAAGAACACATACAATGTTCTATTATAGAACACAGGTATACTAGTAATTCATGTAAAGAAATGTTGAGCGTTTCTAATTGAAACTAACATCCAAATTTCTTTCAAATGTTTTCTACTTCAGTAGACCAATCCATTATAACTGCCTCATAGATATTGTAAGGTTCATGAAGCAGATCTATTCCAATCCTTAAGAGTGGGATGTACAGGACTGTAATACAGATTATTGTGTCCAAGAATCCTGACCCTACAGTACTTTTCAAATGAAGGTCTTACATACGTCCTATTGACCGGTCTTTAATAATGCTAGACATGTAACAGTAAAGTGAAACCATACGACACCGAAACACCTAAATAGCCCCCCTTTTTTTATTATCTTCCAAGGCAATAATTTGTAAGCAAGCCCTTCCTCTGTTACTCATTGATACAGGAAAGCTGGCTGCTGTGAAAATCTGTAGTGAGAAGAACATGCACATCAGTTGCAAAGTCCTCTACAGGATTTATCAGTACTTTGAAATTGACAACACATACGCACCTCCTACGTTCTGTCATCGTTATCCACCAACTAGATAAAACAACTGGGATAGCCTCCCCTATAAATGAACAGACTTAAGTCCTTTTGTACTGGAAGGTAGGCAATCATGCCCCACACAAAGGAAAGATTGAACTTACAGTTCACATAATATAATTCTATCAACACATTTTGCAGATTCTAATGGATATGGAGCAGTGAGGTTTTATACATAATTTAAGGAAAGCAGCTGACACACTGAGAGTTGTGTAGCATGTTGCAAGACAAAGTTCCTAATCCCTCCTCCTTACAGCTAAACCCTGATATCCTGGCCAATCACCACTTCATTTACATTTTATAATTATTATTTTTTCTCATATATCTCTGGTAGTTGTGTTAGACAAGGAGGTGATAACAACAGAGTCAAATCTATCTCATTAACATCACAGCATCAACTATTCCATCACACCAAACATGTTTGAATCTAGGGTAACCATTTATTCACCTAGGATCTACATAGAGGGTGGGGGGAGGGTGGAGAAGCAGTCATGCGACAGTCAACTTACACAATGAATCATGACAGACAGTGAATCTGATCTCACTGCCACCATAGAGGGAGGATTTGATTGAAAAGTGATGAGAGCAATCTATATCAACCAAACTAAACTGGCTCTGTTTCAACCAAATGTTCTTGGGTATTTCAACTGTAGACTAACAGGGTCCTAGGGAAAGTCATTTTCAAGGAAAAATAGGTTGAACAGTGATAATTGTGATAGATTAAGAGTTCATTTTGGAAGAATTTTTCACAACCCCCCCTTAAAAGTGAACTTTACTTGCCAATACTCACTGCTACTTTTTCCCACTTAGAGAATGTTGCCAGTCAGAGGAACAAGCAATAGCGACATCACTTTATTTTCAGAATGATAAGCCAGTATAAACTGCAGGAGTGTTGCTATTCAGTCATGTTTGTAATTGACTTTCTGTTGTTTTTTCTTTATTTCAGAGCCATAAGGTCAAGGGAATGCTAAGGAACCATTCCCCACTTGTCAAACAGAAATCTACTATTAGAACTAAGATGTCTCAAAGAATCAATACTACTTGACTAACAGAAAATAAAGCCAGGATGGACCAAAGAAAATGCAACAGCTAGCGCATGCTGTCTGCATGGACGGTGTCCATAAATCAACAGGCTGACTTCACCCAGCCAAGACCTTTCCTTGCAACAGCTAACCCAAGCTGCACAACAAACACACTATTATGAACAACTACTACACATTCTGCTTGCTACAACACGCCTGGAAACATCAATGACATCACACATGGAAACCAATCAGAAGCTGGTTTGTTCACTCACTGAGAGTCAATGTACTGGCAGCAGTGAACCCCAATTGGCTGTTACTACACTGATGTCAGGAGTCAGGTCAATGAGTAGGCGGAGTCTCATCAACAAACAATGGCATCAGTGGGAGGAGCTTAATCAAACTGCACAGGGATAAACATGTGCTTCCCTGGGAATGACTGAGCAAAGAATCTTCATTCACAAGAGCTAGCTGCTGCTGCTGCTATTGATGCGGTGTGTGGTTTCTGTATTGTGATTGCCAATTCAAAGACTACAGTATATAGGCTAGGACATCCAGTGGATAGACACGACAGTCTGGATGTACGTATACACGTGTGCGTGCTGTAGGGTACAGGAGAGCTCTGATTAGAGTCTACCCTCCCATGGAACGTTTTTTTGGTATAATGAATGCCAGGTTTATTCTTTCATGATATGCTGATGTCTGAATAATTCAAAAGCTGTTAGATGTATGTAATTGTGAGATCATGAAATGGGTACACAACAGCAACTTTTCCATGTATTTGTTCTCAATAAATTCCTGTTGCAGTTAACAAAAAGCTGTCAAAGTTGAGTATCGAGGGTACTTGGAGAGGCCTAAATGCCCACATGAAAAGAGAGTCTGCGGTTGCCTCTGCCATTCGATTCTTGACCATTGTGATATGGAAAATAATTGTCTCAGCGGATCAAAAGTTTTTATCTAGCAAAATACCTTCAACGGTTTGCAAGATGGAGAGATCGTAAAATAAATTACATAATTTGCTTCACTTTCTTCTACCAAATTGTATGTGAGAATGTCTGTTGCCACGTTCATGGTAAAAAATCATCTGCCAACAGCGATTTCAAGCAGATTACCTCAGCAATGATTTTTTAAAATTCTTCGTGTTGACATCCCACGGATAATATTCATGGGGTGCGTGTTTCATACCTCTCCCTAGCTTGTAATGTGGAATGTTGTTTTGTTAAAAGCTCATCTATGTTTACCTGAATGCTGCAGGCGAAAACTAATGACCTTTACATGCTTACAAACCCATTTGGAAGAAGAGAGTGCAAACCGTGTGTGAGACACAGCCTCCTTCTAGTCTTTGATGAGTGCAAACATGTCCAGTAGAATGTAGACATTGACACTAGAACGTATACATGTGTTGCTATGTGGTGAAATTAACCAAAATTGTTTTCTGTAACTAACCTCTGCCAAGAAGAAGAAACAATGACACAGTATTGATGAAAAGGAACAAAAACAACAGCATCAACCACACTGGTCTACCCTTCACAAAGTCAATGCTCATGACAAACAAAATTTCGATACAAGAAAATTTACCAANNAAAAAATACATTAATACTTGGCAGAGGAGTGCTACCAACACCAATACTATTTAGGTGACTCTGTTAACCATCAGTAGAATAGGGATATGAACTAAACCAGTTCACATAAATGACTCTTAGAAGCAGAAGAATGTTATTTTGAGCACTGAAGTGGAGCGCAGATCTTAAACACCAGCAAAACAAATACGCATCAACATCAGTAAAACAACATAACATTGGCCAATAGTTTTGTTTAACAGGAAGAGCATATACTGCTTCTATGTTCATTATGGTATGTCACAAGCAAAACAACCGGCAGAATGAGGATATAACATTATGGACAACATAACTCAAGCTTTAATTACTCTAGCAACAGAGTATTCAAATGTTTTGTGCAACAGGAAGACTATATATTACTACAGCATTAGCATTAGTGTAAGACACTGACAGTTCTAACAACCAGCTAAAGGACTACAGTACGGACACAATGAAATCAGCATGCTTACCTGTTCTAGCACTAGAGCATCTGGAATCACTGTCCCAATCAACATCCTCTCCATGTTCCCTGCTCTGCATGGACAGATGACGGGAGCAGTAACCTTTACGCTGGGACTCCTTGTTGCACCCATCTATGGTACAGAGCCTCCTCCACTGCTTGCCATTGAACTTCTTGCGCACACCATTGGCATTGCATATGACGTCCCCTTTGGCATACTGGGCATGCTTGGGGGAAGGGGTAACACAGGGAGATCTGTCTGACAAGGTAGAAGCATTACTGGCATTGCTGATATGTCTGCGCCTGGTGGCCGAAGAATACGGGGAATAATTGGTCCCGCCAGATGGCGTTCCTCGTCCATAAGGAGGGAAATGGTGGGTGGTGCGTTCAAAGTGGATGTCTTCATTTTTGAGCTCATCGTCTGAGCCATCCTCCTGCCCCCTTTTTTCTTTGTCTCTCATGAGGTGCTGCTGCTGGTGCTGCTGCGATGGTAGATAATATTGATGTTGCGAAGGCTGTGGTTGGTGGTGCTGAACAGGCACCATCGGCCTGACTAGGGTTGCCTCTGCTCCCTGGCCAGCCTCCTGGGACTTTCCTGCCGCTGGTGGAGAAACTTCTGGTAACAGTCTTGCCGAAGTTTTATAGCTGGCTGGTGGCATCTTAGTAACATTTTTTGAAACATCCTCAACATTAGTTGTTTGTGCAGTATTGGCTCTGTCAACCCTGAGAGCCTCTGCAGGACTCTTGACCATATGAGCACTGGAGGATGACAGCTGCAAAGTCGGGTGGACTGGCACTGGCCAGTTTGGACTACCATCATGACTGGTGGAATGGGGTGGATCCATCGCAACCCTAGATGAGGATGGCTCAGGACTGAATGTTAGCTGTCTGGCAATTGGAGGTGACCGATTCTCCCACGGGTGCTGCAACAGACGTACTTTCCACAGCTGGGTCTCTATCGTATCTCCTGACACATCGAGACAAACGGACAAAGTTTGGCTGTTGGCAGATAAGCTTTTCACTGTTCCCTCAAAGTAGGCCTTCCCTTGATCCACCGCTCTATGAACACAAACTTTACTGCCGACAGTCACACAATTCACCGACGGTACATTGTCGAGGACGATCCTGACGACATTGCTGGAATTTAAGACATTGTTGTACATTTGCAGATGTGAGTCATGTTCAAACTCCACTCCGACGTCATGATTCTTGCGAATCTGTTTGATGGTTCCCGGGTAAAACTGGCCGTCTTGACGCTTGGCCAGGACCCTTCGCCCTTTCCAGTCTCTGGCTTCGAGTTTTTTCAGCGGCGTCTCCGACTCCTGGTTGTTCTTCTGCGACTCCAAACGACTCGGGGTCAACGCCATCGTAGTTTCTTCCTCCTTCTCCCCTACGTCGGAGGTTGCGCTCTCTGTTTCCTCATCACTGCTGCTCTCCTTCTTTGACCGCCGCTTGCGACTCTGTTTTTCGTTCGACTGCTTTGAGGCAGTCAAGCTGGAACTGTCCTTCCTTTTACTCTTCCTGGGTTTACTGGGATCTTTCGCGTCCTCTCCGCGTTTGCTTTTCTTGTGCTTGTGACGATGCTTCGATCTGTGGCTACGGACTTTGTCGACTTCAGATTCTTGAGATGAAGCATCGGACGATGACTTTTGACTCCTTCGTGAGTTCCTTTCACTCTTGCGATTCATTTTTACTTACTTTGGTGAGCTGGGGAAAAAAAAGAGAGAAATCATTGCAATGACAGCTTCTGCATGTACATTTGGAAGAAATTCTTACAAGGCTCAGACTGCCAATAGATTTTTTTTTCTAGAAATCAATCAGTTGGAAACACACTTTTTAATATAATTAAATTACTGAACTGTCTCATAGTCATGGACACGTACAGTAAACTAGACCAACAATAGCCCAACAGACAATGACATTTTTACAAACTGTTAACATTTAAGTTTTCTAAGCAAACCCTTCAGGAGAAGAAATGAAACTTCTACATGTACCATACCTCAAGTAAATCAGTCCGGTTCTGAATTCTCTACAATGTTAGCAATTTTTTTCTACCTTCCACTCCCTTCTGGTCATTACCTTCCAGCCTTGCGTATGCATACAGCCTCTACTATTGAGCCATGATGCTGTGATACACTTGCTTCAGTTCTCTTCATACGTCTTTATCTCAGAAAAGCTTCCATAACACTAGGCTCTTGAAGAAGTTTACCCCTTAATTAAGATGTTCTAGTACGTTAAATTCAGAAATAAGGCAGCCTGCACAACAAACTCCACAGTAAAATTCATGGGAGTTTGACAAGTATTCATTTGGCAAACAAGCTACGTACTTTCATGTCCATCCCTGACATTGCACATATCATCCATATGCATTTCCGTGTGTGTGATATTTGTATGTATTAAACCCCTCTCGTGTACAGACGCCAGTAAGTACATGTATGGATGATTTTGTGTAAGAGAAACAACACACACACACAAAAACACTTTTAATATGCAGTACTGTCACACTGTTAATCCTTATGAACTGTGGACATTGGCCACTGAGAATTACAATAGGGAAGGCTATACATGTATAACACAGATGGCTGATGAAATGAGCAATTAGTTAATACTGTGCCTCCATCATATTTATGTTACTCACACGGCTTACAATGCAGTATGGTACCGGGGTGCTCACACTATCAGTACTGTTTCATTATCCAACGACAATGCAGCAGAATTAAAGATGATAAACAAAGTTAAAATGACCACTTTAAAAATTCTTATCAGTAGATTAGTGTAACCAACAGTTGTGTCAACAGGCTCACACAAGGGGCAAAATGTTGGCCTCTCTTCCATATCTCTGGCCACCTGTTAAGAACAGCAAGGGGTGGAGGTACAGTACAAGGGTCTTGCACTATTACACGGTAGGGAATGATTAAGAATTTGTGCTTATACGGTCTATCAGAGTAAACTTTTCTTCACCGGTTCACTCCTTTCTTGGATGTTTTCATCCAGTACATTGAGGTAGCAGTGCTAAAATATAGCCAGCAGAAAAGGGGGACACTACCCTTACTCTTTGGGGCCAATAGAGTTTTGAACTTAACTTTGCCACTCCAAAACATTCAGGAGGGGACTATATTCCAAATTTTTTAACATGTCAGACATCTTCTAGGTGTGTGAACACAGTATTAAGTTGAGTGGGGGCACCCCATACCAATAGAAAAATCTTTGATCACTGCATGCACATATCCTAGGGAAGCAACTCAGGTACCCTACCTCATTTTATCATCAGTACGGGTATCAACCATTTACCATCTCCTTTGCTTGTCACAACTATGTCGTCAATTCGAGCCACTTTACTGCAAATTTGGCTGAGAAAATTCTTTGATGTGATGATCGAATCAGACTCAGAAAGCTTGAGTTTGGCCTTCTTGAGTATTAAAACAAGTTTAGTTGAGACTTTTACAGTGCATGTGTGTTATAAATAGTGAACACAGTGCATGTGTGTTATAAATAGTGAACAGTGTGTTGGTAAGCCTGCTCTTCTTAGTCCCTTCGCAGATGTTTACTCTCCTCCTGTAAGATACACTCCTTTACAAATTTTGTTTTATGAGATCAATCATTTGAACTATCAATGTAGCTCTACTGTAACTCTAATTACCAAATGTGTGTATGTGATGGGATACGGGACACAATCATACAGTAGACTGGAAGTTTTTCCTGAAACCCCTCCATATTTCACTACATGGGTCAACCGATTCTTTCCAAGGTGACATGAAAGATTTCAAATTGCTGCATTACTTCATAATAAATTGAGATCTAGACAAATCAATTTGCTCTAGTGATGCAAAATGGCTCAATTGCATCTGTTTGGACAACTTGGTAAAATTTGTCAGACTGCCATAGGTCATCCTACCAATGTAGCTTTATCTTTAATACAAAACAATATGTCAATTGCGCTATTTTTAACTTTCCCACCTTTATAAAGTCTATGTCACTTATGGACGCGAATATATCACATGGGGAAAGCAGATTTAGGGGGGCACAGTATTTCCATAAATTGTCAAATCACTGATGGATGTGGTGTCACTAATCACAGACGAGCAATACCGATCGTTAGATCCGGTGGATTTGCCCTGTTCTTGGAGGACAGTTCATTCTCGATAAGCCATCATATTGTTCAATCTACTGGGAAAGATTACTGGCATTGTTTTTTCAGTAATAAAAAGAGGCAATTAAAAAGCAAGGCAAGCGATCTGTAGTAATGTGGGCAAAACTTTCGGCTGTGGTCAGCAGTCTGTCCTACTTGTCTTTATCTATAACGTTAAGTGTATAACACTAGGACGACCTGTGGCTAGACCTTAATATACTTCCACAAAAGGATCCTAATCGTTTAGTGTACGATCGACTTTTTTGGAGTTGTTGCTAGCAGAAAGTCAGCATGTCTACATACGGCCTGTCCTGTTTTGACGTCCTGATGTGGCTCCTGAAATTTTGTTGAACATTCCATTAATGCTCTTTGTTGCTTTCATGTTTAATAAAACAACTGCCCTAAGCTCACCAAGAATTAGGCTCTCCAGTCTCCAGCACACTAGCCCTCTGAGTTTACACACCGACTGCACTCATGCATAAATTATTCCATTCCACGTGCAACAGCAGTAGCGGCAGCAGCCTTTCCTCAAGAACCAGACAGGATTGTGAATCAGAGAAGACCCTGGGATAAAATTCCTGCAAGTGCTACGCAGCAGCAGCAGCACACACTGTTGCAAGCTGCTGATCTCAGAGTCTGTGGTGTGTAAACACTGAGCTGTATGTGGATACTACAGTACTGCACAGCAGCATGGTCAAATTCTCTCCTGTGGACGTGTCTTTTAGTGTACCATGCATGTGTCTACCGTATACTGTGGTACTGTACATATGCATACATAAGCATTGCAGTTCTACCACTGATCCGAAACACCTACATTGTATTCATATCAAAATGTACACAGCACAACCAAGGAAACCTCCAGCAGGATGGCTAATATTATCATCAGCAGGTTACAGCCTGATCATAACAGTGACTGCCTTTCTGCCATCATCCAGTTTTGTATAACAACTATCAACTTTATGATACTGTTTGCTGGGCAACAAGCAGCAATTCCCTGGGTGCCAAGAAATACATTTTGGTATTGATGTTACGTCAACTGTAACTATGTCAAAGCAACAAGACAACAACAGTAACAGGGGAGTTAAAACGTTCTAAAGGTTGGGTGAGAAAATCTCATGCAGTAGACTGCCAACTGGCAGTTCAAGTACTACAGTACATTTGGGTGTTGTATGTACATGAAGTCCACACACTGGCTTTAAGAGCTGGCTTTGCATCTATGCCTAAATGCATCTACAGTAGGGAACAAAGTATGGACATGTAGGGTTCTATAATTCATGATTATAGAGATGTTGGCATAATGAGCTATTAAAAAAGATAAACTACACAATTAGACAAATATGATTTCTAATTTAAAATGATCTGAACACAAGTCAGTCTGGGTTTCTTATTGAGTCTTAAAGGGAGATAGGATAGGGTGTTTAGAATACCCCAACATGACATACAAAAGAAAATAGCAGTAATCATTATTAAACCATTCAGTCCCATCAATAAACATCTACCAAAGNNAATAAACATCTGCCAAAGCTTCATCTCCTCAAAACATTTTGCATGTGATGAGTAATGGCAGATGCATCATTTGAATTTTGGGTGAACAAATTAGTGTTGAGTAACAAATGACTGAATTCCTATCTGTGAGGAGCTTATTTTTTGAAAAGGAGGCTTCTGTCATTGCTTATGTTGAATAATCTATCAGTCTAGGTCCTTAAACATTGCTTTCAAAAATGTTTCCTCTAAAACAAATAACCCATATTCTCTTGAAAGGAGGATAGGAACTTTGTGACACATTTTTTACATAAATGTTTGTCCTTTCTCCCTCCAAATTGGATATTTGCATACAGTATAGATCTTTGCAGATGGACTGTTGTCAATTGAAGGTCATCAATGTGTACATGTGGAGTTTAGGTGGACATCAATTGATAACCTTTGACCAAACTTTTGTTATTCAAGGTAGGGGGAGGAATAAAGCAGATAAGAACAGGAGAAATATTTGAAAAAAAAAAACCTCTTTTTCTCCACCGGTACAATTTATGTCAGAATTTGCAACTGGTTTATCTTTTTTAAGATAAAGAAATATGCTTATTGAAATTTGGAAAAAGCGCAAAAAGGTATGTAAAATTATGTATGTCAAACTACTGTACCAATCATCATCTACTTCAAATGGAAGCAAGAGTGGCTATTTGAATATTACATAATACATAATCTAGTTTTCACAGTGTTGGTATGAAATATTGAATATGAGATGTGTGCATTTCAAATCCACCGCTCTTATTGGCGTGAAAGACGGCATACTTTTAGAGGGACCACCAAACATCGGTTGACTCATGATGCAGCATATGTAACTGGGTCTACGCCACAAGAACTTGACTGTCAACAACAAGGTTGGCCATGCAGCATTGGGCTACTTAAGTCCTATTCACACGGCAGCAGTGAATGAAGACTACTTCGATACCACCTATGTAGGAATTGGACACACAAAAGTAAGGTGAGTCTGAACTCTTCGCCATATATAATCAATTGAAATTCTTCATCACACCGATTAAAATCTAACAGGATGGGTTTTAAAAGTGAAACTTTCTGATTTATCTCCTTCCTAAATTGCAGCATCCTGATTGTTGCAGCCTATACATTCCCAACTTACATGCTCCACTGAATTTTCTTCTCGATTCCACAGGTTCAAGGTAATATGTAATTGGTCCTGAAGAGGCCTCTGCTTCTTTA
>VJOZ01006045.1:253-18216 GCA_009801055.1 Stichopus horrens | reverse complement strand
CATTTGGAATCAAATAAGAGTTTCACTAATCTGACGTTTGAACTTAAACTTAAACATTGAAGGTAGGCACAACTTCACACCATTGAACATTTACTAAATTTATCGACATTTTGATCTTGGAGGAGATAAGCAAATCCTTAATCTTGAAATTTCCTCACACATTCTCGCGTGCACAGATACATTTTTCTGTTATACCACGTAACAGAACCTCTCTGCACCTACGAACACTTTACCATGGGTATCATAACCCAATCAAAGTTTTTTTTTTTTCATGACAACCGTCCTCTCATGGGTGTACAGTCCAGTACATAGCTCAACTAGCCATTGTTGTAATATTTCATCTTTGCCTTAAAGCAGTGACGGAGCTAGCAGTTTTATTCAGAGGGGACAAACATGGCTTTTAGGAGCGTTGCATCATAGCAATTCCACTGCTCTTTTAAAGATCTCAGAGGTGTGTGGGTGCCGGCATGAATATCGTTTGAAGTGAAAAGACCAAGACAGATACAAAAATACCCCCCTCCCCCCACACACATATTATTGGAAATGGTCCTTCTCAGGCTCAGTAAGTAAGATAAAGAGAATATTATCAGTATTCACCATTCGTGTTAATCCTCTCTGCAATTTTCCACCCGTCAACATAACAAGGTTGTGTGAAATCACCCCAAGGATGAATTTTGTTTCGGCTTAACTTATTGAAATGAGAAAATAGGTATTTGTAGTCTGTCAAAATTTCTTCTCATAGTAATGACAAATGGTCAAACTTTAATCCACATGTTTCAAATACAATTGAAAATTTATGATTGCGTAATCAAAGATTCAAGATTAAAATCAATTTAGCGAATAACAGCAAAATATACCACGACATTTTTGTACTTAGAAATTTTCTTGAAGAAATTCGTGACGTAGATTTTGCTTCTGACTGATCCAGGCCAGTAAAGTAACCCTAGTCAGACACAAAGAAGACTCCGTAAGATCACTGCAGAAGATTATTATTTTTGTTACTACACATTACAGTTTAACTTTTATTTATTTAAGCCGTTTGCAATTAGTTCATGTTGACCTTGAGGATGGGCTATTGAGATGGTTTAACAGTAAAAAGTTGTAAATTGAAACACTTATTAGAATAACATAATCTGCATCTGAGCAAATTTACACTTGTTAGTAATTATTTAACTACTTGTCAGGGATAAATGGAAACGGCAAATAACGAATGTATACCATTTAAGTATGAATAAGTTTAAGTCAATGACTTCTTATACGTTTCGTCTCTCAGCGTACTTCCATTCGCCACCGACATAACATGGCTGAGTATAGTCACTCGATGGGCTCACGGTATCACGATTAACTGAACTCAGGTTACAGGTACCGTCAAGGTAATCGATAGATAAGCAAATGAAAGATGTCTCGTCCTCGCATTTCTTCTCGCAGGCTCTTAAGTTTAGAACAGTTTCACTCCTGTCATTGTTGTTTCGGATGCAACCTGACACGATGTCTGTCCATTGATATTCTACGTGAAAGAAGGAACGTTATTAAAGCTAATTGTTAGAATGATGAAACTAAAGCTGAAACGATTTTAGTTGGAGAAAAGAAAGTGAAAACTGTCCTATACTGATCTTTTAAAAGCAATTGAACTCTAAGGGTTGGACAGCTACCTATAGCCATGTACGATCCATAGACTGCGAAAGGTCTTGTGAGAACTACTGGGTTGAAAACTTCAATTACTCTTTTTGGTGCTAGTAGTCAATTCGTTAAGCTCAATACTCATTGGATGACACTCTTGAAATATGAGCTACACAATATAAATTGGAATGAAGGGAGCATTTACATTAACATGTAGGCCTATGTTTGTTATTTTATGGATAGAAAGGAATTACAAAAACCCGACAGCATTTTGAATTCTAAGTTCTTACGGCCATAGGTTTTGTCGTTCTGACTACCCTTATCATCATTTGACTGTGTGAGGATCAGAGAAACAAAAGTTTCCAAAGTAAGTCAACATTTGGAAGACTGTTGTGATAAATTGTTACGTTGAGGTTACTCAAAATTAGGTCTGTGCTGAAATATAAGTTGCATGACTATGAGGTACAGTGTATCCATGATATGTTTTGAACTTAACTGTATTACAACTACATTGCAATAATCCGGATAGGATATTCAACGCTTATTGTCACAAATATAGGTACACTAGAAAAATGAATTACATGCTTACCCCGTGAGGTTTCTAGTTCATTATTGATTCAAGACGGACTGTAGCTAAATAAATACGCATGAACGTACCTACGTCAAGACGTTCAGCGTATTGCCAACTTTGTTCGTTGTAACAGGGTTGAGTATAGTCACTTGATGGTCTCACAGAATCTCGGTTAAACCGACTCAGGTTACAGGAACCATCACGGTAATCAATCGATAAGCAACGGAACGATGTCTCGTCCTCGCATCGCTTCTCACAGGCTCTTAAATCAGAAACAGTTCCCGTCCAGTCATTGTGGTTTCGGATGCAACCTGATACGATATCTGTCCATCGATAGACTGCGTGGAATAAGATACAGTGCATTGTTGAACGCATGAGGCAGAATGATGGACTAGCAGGCAATTGAAAGTAAGCTGGAGGAAAGAAAATTACTCTCTCCTGTACCGAATTTTTGAAAAACAAACACGAGCGGACATGTGTCCATTGCCATATACGACCAACCCATGCAGATTGTAAAATGTCTTGTGAGAAACTTTGTGTTGCGAGCATCACTTAATCATGTTGGTTCCAGTGGTCAATTCATTTAGCTCCATATTCATTGAATAATATCTTGTAACTGGAACTATGCAATATAATTGGAAGGACATGACCATTTACATTAAAATCCATACATTTGTAATGTATCACTTAACCGAGTAAATTACAGTAAAAAACGGTAGTATTTTAAGCTCTAGATTCTCATTCTAACTCTATAGGTTTGGCCTGCTCCGATTACATATGAATCATTCGACTCAGATAGAATCAGGGAAACAGATTTTTCTGTTAAGTTCATGTAAACATCATTCTGGAAGACTGTTGCTACAGTCTTCCAGAAGATGATGTTGACAGTCAGGTCTTTTAGAATAAAGCTTTTTCTGAAATAATGAAATGCTGCCACCATTATGCGAACGACCGTCGGGTGGTTCCAGTTTGGAGGTGGCATGCCAACAAACACTACAAGCATACTATTCTGTCTTTGAAAACGGTATATCGGCTGGTAAACAAACAGCTTGGAAACCGGAGCCATGGGGTTTGTTCAATGTTTCTTCAAGCGAAATTTTACTATTTTTAATGCATAGATATTAGCAAGTTCAAATGAAAAACAAAGTTGATAAACAAACATAAGATTATGGCAGATGTATTACAAAGATTTAAATGGATATGATTAAACTTTTCCCCATTGATCTCTTACAAATCTATTAAATTCTCTAACAGGGCTATATTGGCTTACCTTGGACGTGATATGAGCAGTTGGACAGGCCATGGTTCGTTACACTCGAACACAAGCCCAGTTATAGGTAGTGTAGGGAAATGCATGATATGAGATACCGTGTATCCACGATAAGTCTTGGAACTTGATCTAAATGTGCTGAAAATATATTGACATGATCGGCTACTGTTCTTCCGATTTTCAATTCAGATGTTATTATCTTCATCACTAGAAGTACCAGGTAAGTACGTCACATGCAAACGTAGTGTAGTTTCTAGTTTCATGTAGCAGTCATGACAGACTGCAACTAAAAGAGACTAATACGTATACGTACCTACGTCGATACGTTCAGCGTATTCCCAGTTCTGTCCGTTATAGCAGGGTTGAGTATAATCACTTGAAGGTATCACGGTACCTCGGTTGAACCGACTCAGGTTGCAAGATTCGTCGCGATAATCAATCGATAAACAGAGGAACGATGTCTCTTCTTCGCATCGCTTCTCACAGGCTCTTAAGTCAGAGACAGTTCCCGTCCAGTCATTGTGGTTCCGGATGCACCCTGAGACGATATCTGTCCATCTATATTCTACGTAGAATAAGGTACATCGTTGAAACCATAAGGTAGAATGATAAAATAGCAGCCAATAGTAATTTATTTGAAGGAAAGAATTTAACCGTCAAGGACAGTTGTTTTTAAACTCAAACACTTAGACCGTGAAAAGGAGTCCTTTGCCAGTTACACCTTACCCATGTAAACAGTATGCATCTTGTGAGACGGCTATTGCCGTGAGTATTTCACTTAATCATGTTGTCGCTTGTAGTCAAGTTATTTACACTTATTTATTTACACTGAAGCTGGAAATTTCCACTTTATTTCATCAGTTCACATTTGCACATCATTTTGAAACTGATAACTTAATGTCAACATACACCCATGGCATCATATTTTGTCATTGGAAAGTTTTGTCTGCGGATAAACAACCAGCTCGGGAAAGATTCCGTAACTGAGCCAGTGAGATTGTTCAGTTTCTCTTCAAGTGCTATTTTTCCTCATGGATGTTTACAAGTACAAATTAAAACCGTTTATAAGACAATACGATTATTGCTGATATATTGTAAAGATTTCAATGGATCTGATTAGACATTTGTTGATTGTTTGATCCATTAAGATGACTGTGCTACCGTGGCTTTCTATGAACGTGAAATAAATATTTGGACTCGTTATGGTTGGTTAGGACACAAACCATTTCATGATAGTTACAGTAGGAAATGCATGATATGAAATACCATGTAGTTAAGATAAGTTTCCAGCTTAACTGGTCTACCTTGAGATAATCGCCAAATTTTATTATCAGTACTTATTATTTTGTTTGGTAGAAGTACCCTGTTAATACATTACACGCTCAAGTTGTAGTTACTAATTACACATTAAACATAGACATATTGCAACTTAAGAGATACCTACGTACCTACATCAAGACGTTCAGCGTATTGCCAATTCTGTTTGTTGTAACAGGGTTGAGTATAGTCACTTGATGGTCTCACAGAATCTCGGTTGAACCGACTCAGGTTGCAGGAACCATCACGGTAATCAATCGATAAGCAACGGAACGATGTCTCGTCCTCGCATCGCTTCTGGCAGGCTCTTAAATCAGAAACAGTTCCCGTCCAGTCGTTGTGGTTTCGAATGCACCCTGACACGGTAGATGTCCATCGATACTCTATGTGGAATAACGTACAATACGGTGTTGAAATGATGAGGTAGAATGAGGAACTAGTAGCTTAGAGGAATACAGTTGACGGAAAGAAAATTAAGCTGTTGCACACTCTAAATCCATTATGGCCAAAATTGACCATAGATTGATCAAATATGCACCGACCCCAAATATGGTCAACTTGGTCAAAGTAAATTACGCGTAACAATTTGACCATATTATGGGTCGGTGCATAGTTGACCAGTCTTTGGTCAATTTTGATTTAGAGTGTATACCATTGCTTAGAAATCAAATACTTTTTCCCCACAGACCTTGATAGTTATAAAACGTGACCTACCCACACAGGCAGTAAAATGTTTTCCGAGACAGTTCTTGTGTTCAGAGTTTCAGTTAACCACGTCGGTGCCAGTGGTCGATTCATTTGAGTCAATATTCATTGGGTGGTATCGTGCAACTGAAACTACAATGATACCGGGGTGATCATATTCTTTAAAATATACACAGTGGTTTCTATACAGAGTTTTACAGAAAACACTCCAAACCTCCGGCAGTATTTTGAATTCTGCATTATCTTCCTAAGTTTCACCAACCGCAAGGTTCTTCATTCTGACTACACATGAATCAGTATTCCGGATCCGAGAGGATTAGTGACACAAGGAGTTATTTTTTAGTCAACATCTGGGAGACTGTTGTTGTACATGACTACGTTGAGGTCACTTAAAATTTAGCTTCTTTCAAAATACTGCAGATGCTCCCACTGTGATTCGAACGACCGTGTATTAAAGTCGGATCTTTTAATTTTGAAGTTAACTCGTATTCCGAAGTTTTACATTTCGATTTTATTTCACCACGTAGCATTTTTGCAGCAGCCCGAACTGTTTGAAGGTGGAATGGAAACCAATTACCACCACTAGTTCAGTGTTCTATTGGTAAAGATCAAGCTCGAATTAAAATGAAAGGGGATCACTTTTTCTGAAGTGCAATTTACATTTGCCCGATGGAGGTGAACAACTTCAAATTGAACCTCCCCCCCAAAAAAAGGACTTTGTGTTATTCCTATATTTATGATGACCGAAGGATAACAAGCACACCAATTTTGAAGTGCACTCACCTTACCCTACTACGTATACAAAGTTTTTCAAAGTATCATTTTTGGCGACTTCATATGACCTTAGCAATAAAAAATTGACAGATATCATCTACTCATCAAGAGCTGCAAATGTTACCAGTGGAAAGTTCCATAAACAATCACTGATATATTTTCTTACAAGCCTTCAATCTTCCACATTTCGTGTCCTCAAAGGACCTTTGACGTCCGTGAAAAGCAATAGAGTTTAAAGTTCCAGAAACTTTCTCTTCTGGAAATCTGGTATTTAAAAAGGTTCCAAAACTATGACCGCCATTTATAGTGTTCGACCTTTGACCTTATAAAAACATGACGGAGATCATCTACACATCAACGCAACCAAGTTTTAAGTGTTTGAATTACCATAGTTCAACAGCTGAGATAGCTTACTTAATAAATTTTTAGAGGTTTTTGCTCTGGTTAACTCAAATGACTTTTGACCTACATGGAAAAGAATAGAGACCATCTCCTAACAGAGTTCAAGTAACTTTCCTTCACTGTGATATCGTGTTTACATTGTTTTCAAGCTATGTCCTCTACTGACCCCACTTGAGCTTTGACTTCACCAAACTTGACAGAAATCATCTCCTTATCAAGTGCTACCAATGGTTTCAGTTTGGAGTTCCAGCAACTTTCAGTTGCTGATATGTCCTCCTTACTAAGTTTTCAAACATTGACCTCAAATGACCTTTTACCTACCTGTAAAAATAGAATAGGGACCATCTACTCTCTATGGAATACCAACACAAACTTTGAAATTCAAGTAACTTTCGCTTCTTGAGATACCGTGTTCACACACCAAGACGTCACACACACGCATTCACAAACACAGAAACGCCATCACCATTGCCTAGATTCCTTGCCTGGCTTCAGCGACAAGGAATCAAACACAGCTCCGTTGAGAAACACTAACGATCATGATGGGTCATGTGGTCTCTGATTAACCTTTTGTCGATGAAGCTAATATACATCTATTAAATTCTTTAACAGCGCCACTTTTGTACTTTATAGTCAGTCACAAAGGCACATACATTACCGATACATTACATGCACATTTCGTGTAGTTTTTAGTTGCACATGATGTTAAAGAGTACACACGTACCTACGTCAAAACGTTCAGCGTATTGCCAATTCTGTTCGTTGTAACAGGGTTGAGTGTAATCACTTGACGGTATTACAGTGTCTTGTTTGAACCGACTTAGGTTGCAGGTTCCGTCACGGTAATCAATCGATAAGCAGCGGAACGATGTCTCGTCCTCGCATCGCTTCTCACAGGCTCTTAAGTCAGAGACAGTTCCCGTCCAGTCATTGTGGTTTCGGATGCACCCTGACACGATATCTGTCCATCCATACTCTATGTGGAACCAGGTTGTTGTGGGGTCAATTTGTTGTTAAAATGATGAAGTAGCAATCAAGAAGGATTTACTTGGAGGAAAGAAAATTAAATTGTCCTATACTCTAATCTTGAAGAAAATAATATCCTCTTAGATCTGAATTCATGTCCATTATCATATACCTCCCATATCACTATGAGCTTGTGAGACCACTGTTACGTTGAGAGTTTAAGTGTCAACCTCGACACTAGAACTGCACAATCATTGAAAGGATATTGACGTGTTGTAATTAATAAATAACCAAGCAGTATTTTTAATTCTTAATTCTCATCGAAGATTCTGACAGCCATATTTTTGATAGTTTTCAATTCACTTGAATAATTAGTTGATTCAGTACTGAATGTTTTCCCGATTACCAATACAGAGGTTCCTATTCTCATAAATTTGTACACTGCAAAGACATTGCATGCAAACGTCGTATAGTTACGTGACCCATGCACCACAGAGATTCGCACGTACCTATGTCAAGACGTTCGGCGTAATGCCATGGATGTCCGTTGTAACAGGGTTGAGTGTAGTCACTGCTAGGTCTTACACTTCGTCGATTGAACCTGCTGTGAAGACAGCTACCATCTTTGTAGTCAATGGAGAGACAAATGAACGAGGTCTGATCTTCGCATTTTTCTTGACAGTTGGCAATAGATGTTGCGGCACCCGTCCAATCGTTGTGATTTCTTATACACGCTTCAACTTCTGTACTCCATTGACCACCTAACACGAAAAGGTTGTAACCAAACTGATTTTATTGTCTCTTTCATTTTGTTAGTACTTAGAAGTGTACCCGTCAAGTGGCAATTCAGATCATGAATTAGTAGGCACTTCATCAACTGTAGCACTTGTGTCACTAATATTCTGCCCTTACACAGGTTAAGGTGCGTGAGACTCAAAATGTTCATGACTGTCCATGGTGATAAATTCCATGAACAGACCTCACAGGTGATGGGGGGGGGGATAATCAGATGGCAAACTTATCACATGACTGTGCCCTTTTGGTATATGTTCTGTCCACAATTCAGAAATTAACAATTATCCTATTTTCTCCCTGTAAAACAATCACATACTGCGATGCGATTTTCGCCTTACACTCCTTGGCAACTGAGGATCAATAAAATTTGTTAATAATTGGTTGTGTTCAGAGAGTTGATAAGTGGCTTTCTTTTTAGCACTAACAAATTGATGTCCTTTGACTACAGGGGCCAAACAGCTGTTAAATTATTTATGAAGGCGCGTGTATAAAGTACTACTTTTCTATAACTGAGTACCCACTGATGTGATAATGGTTCAACAAGGGTGCACAGTTAAGGAGGTAGAGTTCATCCGTAATTATTCAGAGAATATTTTGGGAACAATTTCTAGGACCAATTTATGTGATGGTGAGATTGGCAACCTCTTCACCCTGCTTCCGAGTTATTTGGACGTCATTTATTTTGTTCAGGTGTTATATAATGTCTCTGATTACATTCATACATTAAATTCAAGAAGTTATACACAATCATTCGCTATGAACTGTACTGAACGATGTAATTTTTTTATGTAGAAACAGAAAGGTCACTTTCTACTGCACACTCTGATTGCCAGATGAAGTGGAAGAATCATCCGAAGTTCTATAGCATTCAAATTTATTTGCTTTGTTGCATTTTCTTCCTGGTGTGTTCAAGAAAGAGAACTCGTTTGTAATGATAAGCACGCTATTGTCAATTTCGGAACATGAAGTACCTATTTGATGCGTTTTGGGTCCCAAATATAATCAATTTGACAGATTTGTCTGGTAAATTTTAATTTAATTCCCGTTGTTTTATTTTTGTTTTGTTGCATTATTTCAATAAGTCTGATCCGATTTTAATGTTGCAAGATTCGTTTGATAACCAGTCACTTAATTAATTCAAGTTTAGTCACATGATACGAGTAAATAGAAATCAATCTTTCAAAATCCTTTGAAGGTGGGTGCCCAGTATCATAAGATTAAACGGAAAAATACGTCTCTGCACTTTTTAATTTTGAAATCAAGGTCAAACTATAAATGTCCAGCGTTCAAAGAACGGAATTTTTCTAATGCTGACATCTGGGAATGAATATTACGCGCAGGAGGAAAAATTATCATCGAAATGTTGCTTTCCAAACATGGGAACTGACGTGCAACTCCACCCCCAATCCTGTCCTGTAATATGTTGATATAATTAAGTGTCTGTAACACAACGCAACGTAATGGTCAATAAAAGAGTATGAGTAACTTACTTTGGCCAATGCAGAGAGGGAGAACTGTACAAATGAAGATCAAAGTAGCTATCATTTTCGTTGTCTGAAAGAAAGGAACAACATTGTACAAATTTTACTGTTTGTCCTTCTGAATTTTTTTTCTTGCTCATAAGGAAAGTGATTAAAGAAATATATTGAAATACATAAATGTGATTGGTTGTCTTAGTAAGATATCATGTGAGGTCATTCTCTTTTTGATGACTAGCTGAAAATGAACTTACTATTTTATAGTTACTTTCTGTGTATTACTATCGACGTTCGGTGCACGGTGATATTATGGTGTCAATAAAGCTGTAATTTACAGACGGAGTCATAACTACGTCGACAAAGTGACCCTAAATTATTATAACTTTTGCAGAAAATTGTGAAGAAAACACCAACGTCACTTCAGATATCAATAAGACAAGCAGTTACTCATCGAATGTACCTGTCGACGAGTTAGGGCTGTGCACGACAGAGGTATAATGAACGTGATGAAGAAGAAAAAAAGAATAAAAGAAGAAAAAACAAAACGAGATGATAGCAAACGAGATAGAGAGACTGAGAAAGAATCGAGGAGGGACATGCTGTAGACCTCCCTCTGGTAGGTTAAATTGTTTTAGCGACCTAGAAAACAGGAGACATGTTCACTAAATTTGGTAAGCATTTTTTCCCTGTGATATCAAGTATTTTTAATGTAAATTATGGTCAAGAACACTGCCATAAAGGCATAAAAATAACTTTATATTGCACGTATGTTACCTGCTGTTTAACACGCAAACCTACAACTCCAAAAAGAGTACCATAGTGGATATTACACGTACTGGGTTAAACTCTTGCAGCCGCTGAAAAAAACCTCACCAAATCTCTCTTAGAATTATAAAATTTAGCAGTTACGCTAAAGTCGCAACAAAAAACGGAAATCCGTATTGTAAAAAGAAAATTGACGTTAGCAGATGCAATTTATTACCCTAACCTAAATTGCATGTTTTATTAGGTCAACTCGATGGCTATCTTTTCAACAGATAAGAATCATTTCTCTTGAAATAATGTGACTTGAAAATGAAAGAAGGGAAATATTGCACCAGATTACCTATTTGTTTATCTATTAGTTGAAACTGCATCATGCTATTAAAGGATAATCTAATCAGCTGACTTTCTGTTGTTATGTAATCATCGACAAGCGAAATAAAATCTAAAACTTATGGTCGCCGGAAAGTAACCATTGTTGGATATATAATCTGTAAATTTCAATTTCTTTACATAGAATATGTTTTCAAAGATTAAAAATTGTATCTTTCGTAACTTGTTACTTAAAACATACTTGAGGACGAAATGTCCCTTCCTATTAGAGTACTCCCCCAGACCGGCAATCCCTCGACTCATGCTTCGCCCCTGGCGAACTCCTCCCTCCTTCCCCACCGCGTGACATATCGTGACTTACCTTCTAAGGAGCTACCGACTTCACTAGGACGATGCACCTCCATGAGAGGACAAAATCTCAATAAGTTCAGAAAATCGTTATCCTCTACAGCTGTCTTAAGAAAATTTATATATATTTACCTTTCTTGGATATTTGGTGCAAGAGACCACAATGATCGAAGTACAATCCTGTTTAACGGTTTTATGTTGAAAACCGTGAGTGTGCGTGGGTGTTTGTGTGTGTGCATGTGGAAATATTTCTTGACCTGAGACGGGAAGAGATAAACTACAAATCTCTCGCAACCGCTTCATATTAATGATGTGTTGCGTCATTTATAAATATTCATATCATGATGTCTCGATGTGCACATAGCCCACAGGCAACTGAAACGCAACAGAAACGTCACACTGAAAGAGTGTGTGTTATCAATACCATGCAGTCAACTGCACCGTAATTCCGGCAGGAATATGTGTCGACTTTGAGTTGGACAGTACACATATGGAGTATGGTAGGGTATTGCATATCATTGAGTTTGGAGCGAATTACCTAACTTTATCACGGGTTACTGCTCTTCATTCCATGAAGTGATACACTATAACTTCAGAGAGATTTAATGTTGTATGCAATTTGCCTTTCTATATTGTTGATTTGAACAGTTCACAAAAATATCATTCATAGGCTCACTATTGTTCCCATGAAAATTTATTATTTGTAAATTACAAAATAAAGAGCTTTAGTCTCGTTATTTTCATATTGGTGTATTTTAGATGGACTAGGACTAAAAGCTAACAATCAACCCAGTCAACACATTATGCAGTAGCAGTGTGGATGTCTTTCCTCAGTGGGGTTGTAATATATACATGTAGCTTACTGAGTTACGTTTTTATTAACGTATCTTTATCAAGGACACTGAAAACAAGGTTACCAACCAAAAGCAGTATTGATTATTGTATTATTATTCCAAACTAGCGTTTTATTGAAAATTGTTTAGAGGGAACTTTCCGCTGTGGCTGCGTGCTTGATAATAGCCTGCTTGTATCCGTCTGCATCCTTCCCCGCCAAACTTCCCTTCAGCAACATGGCCTATACTAGTCCCGCTCCCTCCCCCAACCATATAGGAACAAATCCTCCCTCAGTCTCCACAAATTATATCCAACTTTCATATCATACATATATATAATATGGAAATCAACCCTACTCATGGGGGTATAGCTTTAAACTTTAACGCACAGTTTTACCATCTACGTTGTACCTTTTAAAATGAATGAATAATTCATCAAATAAGAAGGAAACCCAAAATAATCTCTAAAAAAAGTTCTGGAAATATTTTCAAAATTAAGCATTAAATGTAGCACCGTTGTTTATCTAGGTCAACCTACGTAACCAATAATTTTGCAAAGGGTAGGTGGACACCACTCCACGTACAATGTCGTCACTATCATAAATATTAAGAGGTTGCTATAGGGTTCTAGTTTATTATTTCCCACCTGAGACGTATAGGCTTCAACATTTTATATCTTGAATTATCAACGAGACATTGTTTGGAGAGTTTGAACTGTTTCCATTAAATAGTTTGCTCTCGTATTGCTCTCTCATCAAATAATCCTCTTTTATTGTCATTAAAAACGCCTTTAACCTTTTGACATATCGCAGCTGTTACTTTACGTTTTCTATGAAAAGATCAGTTCTAATGATTTACTGCTTGATAAGCAAAGGACCTAGATCAGTAAGATAGCAGTTTGCATGTTGTCCCAAAGCTTTTCTTATTTGTGTTTCTTTGATTTATGTTCACAGGCAAAGCAGTAAAGATAAAAACGTCCAGTTAAATTTGGGTTATCCATGCAAAATAAATTACACCCCTATGATTTGGTTTTTACTCTTATACTTGATACATATTTAGCATGGGAGTTAGTGTACGTGGTGTGAGGGTGGGCGACGTGAAGAGTTCGGGGAAGGTCTCATGATCGCAGACTAGTATTGATAATATTGTACTGTCCATGACGTCATGGCCGCAGTCCTTCCTCTGCAGAGACAGTACAGATTCTCACAATATATACAATGCACTGACATATGACAATAAACAACATGATACAGACCCTTTTTACTATGGAAAACTATGGAAACTATGGAAGCATAGGAAGGACATAAAAAAGATAAGAAGAAACCACCTCCGCAAAATGACAATTTTTGTAGAATTGACATTTATAAGACTTAACTAAAGTCTTCAAAATGATAACAAAATTCGAAACAGATGTCATTTTGTTTGACTTAAAACATCTTGCCAAAATGGCAAAATTTCGAAAATTGTCATTTTGCCGAGTTAGAATATCTCTTCGAAATGGCAAACTCGTATAAAATGACTAAATGACAGTGTTCGGAATTTCGATGATCTACGAAGGTCTACGTGAAGAAATTTAAAAATTTTTGCTACTAAGTTGCCATTTTGATGAGTTGCTAACTTTTTTTCACTTTGACGAGATGTTCGAACTCGGCAAGTTGGCTATGTTACACTCTGCAAAATCACAATTTTCCGAATTATACTATTTTGACCAGTCATTTTATCGAGAAAAAAAAAGAGAAATTCCCTTCATTTTGTCATTTTCAAAAAATGATGAGTAACGGCAAAATGACAAAATCTCAGATTTTTGTCAGTTTAAGGAGTTTATTTTTTCCTCAAAATATCAATTTTAGGACAATTGTCATTTTGCAGAGATATATTTTTTGTTTTGCATGTCCCTTCTACACTTCCGTAGGGAAGTGCTAGAATATTCCAAAATAATCTGGGGCCGCGTGCAATCTTGGACAGTAGGTGGTTGCGGCATATTCGTAACAAAATTTTCTAGTTCCAGAAAGTGTTCCTGTGAAGTTATTTTAATTAGCCTGGTCGATTCTTATATGCTTTGCTTTATTTTCTAAAATTGGGAGGAGGTTCTTTTTCTTTTACAGTTTATTGATATAGTTTGATCTGACCAAGCCTAATGTCGCTCGTCAGGGTAACACAGAAGAAAGTTAGAGAATAGCAAAACTTTTTAATTAAATTACAGAGTATGATACGTTTGAGAACTATATTTAGGCATTTTAAAGTTCCTTCCTTGTTATTAAATTAGGAAAGTAGAAACAGAAAATATTGTTTTAAATCAAGAAAGAGATAACTTACGATTCCAGTATTTAATAAGTGTATTCTTGTGTGTAGCTGTATGTTGCGTTTTGTGTGTAGAGGCGGTGTTAAAGGTCAGGTGGGGTCACTTGTCAATGTTGATGCCATTGGGGCTTCCTTTTGTTTCTTTTGGTTTTTGCTTCTCTATCCAAAACGATTCTCTGTGTAGGAGAAAATAGGTCACCGTTTTATTGTCACTGTATCTCTACTTGAATTTTAAAGGGTATCAATAAATTACACACGATGAAAAAATTAAGATGATTGAACTGGAGTTAGAACTTAAAGGAGAAATCAAACGTTTAGTAGTGATATTTTGGTCGGAGAGCCATGTCAAAGGGATGGAAGCACCTCTCAAACATTCTATCCTGTCTCGATCAACTTCTGAATTGTTGACACCAGTAACTTTTTACATGCCATGATAAATTAAGCAATTATCATTCATATTTGGGTGGACTGTACTCGGGCTAAACCTATACTGAGGTAACAACATTCGTCATTGATGTCTATTGAAAAACTTGTGAAATCCTGTTCCGCTTCGCATTTCTTTTGGCAGTTCGATAATTAGTGTTGGTATCGTTCCTTTCCAGTCGTTAGTGTTCCTGATGCAACCAAAAACTGCTTCCATCCAAACATATTCTGAAATGTGTAAATTTACGCTAAAGTAAGATGTGTTTGTGAGAACTTCATAAAGATTAATTCAGTAATTAGAAACATATAATACAGCAGGCTGAGATTTTCTTACACTTCGAACATCCTGCATGTGATTGACCCAGGGTATAACATGCAAACGTCAGAGATTTTTTTTTCATCAAATGTATGTTTACGTATGTCCGGAACTCCGGGAGAGGAAAAGGTTTCTTTAAATCACTGCAGTCTTGTGTTCATTTATTCATACCGGTTGTAATTATTTACTTGATATTGATCTTCCAAGTACGGGTACTCTGTGGAGATAAACCAGCAAAAGTCGGCTTTAACTTAATGTTCTGATACATAAGACTTAAATTGCTGTCTTGTTCAAACCGTGTAATTTCTATGTGAGAATTAAAATGAAACTATTAAGTTAAGGGATATCGAACTTTGGGAATTCAAGAATAACATGTACGGTATGATTTGACTATACTCGAAAGGAATAAATGAACTTAACCAATATATAATACTACCATTGTCTGTCAACGAAGGAAGAGTGTGTGTAGTCATTCGTCGGTCTTACGGTATCTTAGTGTCAATTGTTTTTGAAGTACTCTAACACAATATCTGTCCACCGATATGCTGTGTGGGAAAATGCACATTTGCATAAATCTGTTATCTAAAAGTTGAGTAAACAGTAAAGAATAAACGTTTTGGAGCAGGAAAATTAACGTTTCTGTACTGCTTTACTAAAAGTACTTACAGAAATAGGACTTATCCATTGCAATATCACTCTATCCACTGCACATCGAGAAAATCTTTCTCTTTATCAATTGAATGACGGTGATATGGTCTAGTCAAGGAAGTTCAAGTTTAATTGACTTTAAAAATCCTACAGATCATGCTGGCAATGTTTTGATCTTTGTTTTTTTTTCAGGCACGTTTGTAGATGGCGACAATCAGTACCAAACATAGGTTGCCAACGCGATAAATAGCTCTAAAAATACACAAGAGTCAGCTCGCCTCCGAGAAGATGAGAAAAGTAAGTCATTTAGTACAACCCATTGACGATTATTTTCTTTAAGAGATTTCTTTTGTATTTTTACGATGAGTTCAGGAAATTGGATACATCAGTGCATAGCTTTCATGCCAATTGGGATTTTTTGCAAAACTTCACAGTCAAGTGATGTATCTATTTTCCCTATTTATGCTCTCTCTTGTTGTGTCAAGTAAACATCAATGAGAATGTCGAATGCTTTCCATGATGTAGGGGTTTTAATGCCGCGTATCGCATGACGTACACTGTACCGTCATCCCCGCAGTGCAGTAAACTGAAACCAACGACAAAACGGATTCACCGACACAAACGTGCCTCATGCAGTTGTTTCTAATTGAGTGAATGTAACAGCATTTGAGCTAATTTTATATTGAAAGTGTGGGAGGGGACATATCGACTATTTTTTCCCTTAAAGTGGTGCTAGCCATGGCACAAGTTGGTGCAACGAAAAAACAGTATGTGGATCGACGCACTGGAGGGTAAAGTACTGGCTCTACTATCTAAGCGGATAGCCACCATGGCGGTTGGAACGGGAAAAATGAGAGCTGCTGAAAATTCTTAACATGCCTCTCAGTCCAGCTTAATAGCTTACTAGTGATGTACGTTAAAGGCTGATGCATATGTATAATTATGACGTCAAAGGAGATACATTTTCCTTCTGGTTAGTTCAGTGAAAAACGTGGTGAAAGAGATACGCAAAAGTCTTCAGAAACTCTTTATTTGTTAATATTAAACCTTTTTAATCTGTTGTTACCAGTAACTAAGCCTATCAAAAACAGCTGTTATTACACACTTATGCGATACTGACTTATGCATTGTTTTCCCTTTTTCCGGTGTGTTTAAAATATTTTCATCAATCATCCACATATGTACTTCTTCAAAGATTTTGAGTCTCTTAATGGATTTCCAACAGCTGTTGCACCACCGCACAAAAAAGTTGTAGTTCATGGTTGAAGTCAGAAAAAAAAATATTTTGACAGTTTTGAGTGGAGATGTTTGCCAGAAGGTTCTAAGAATGTTTGAGTCACTAACTGAAAGTTAACTCCTAGCAAAAAGGTGTGCTGCATTAAATAGGCTACAGATCAATGGCAAGAAATGTTAACAATCCCAAAGATCGTTGTATATTGTCTGAACTCTTTAGTGAATATATGGGCAATTAAGGAGGACAAAAAGTAGTTGTGCAGCAGCTCACCAGCAATGCTTTGAACAACACAATGGTAAGCATCTCCATTCTACACATTAAAAGGCACACATAAAAATGAGGAAAATTTCAGATAATGACAACCAAGCGAAACAGACGAACACGAAAGAGCAATCACACAATTGTCAGAGCAAAATAAGAACTGATTAAAAAGCCCTCGGTCTCGGTCTAAATATAGGCGAATTGCAGATTACCTCTTGGATGCTGACCATGCTACGTTTGGGTCATTAGATGTTTAGGTCAATTGATTGTAACTTTGATTTCTATTTAATGTGTTTGGTGGCCGTCTGCTGTTGAAAATCTATGACGAGGATGTTGCACACCAAAATGTTGAACTCTTTGACGTTGAGTTAATTCTCCATTTTGGCCTTATTGCAACTAGTCTTTTAAGAAATACATTTTCGTGTACGNNGACCACGTCGGGGAACATTTTACATTTACAGATCAGCACTGAACTACTTATTACAGACATGCCAGTTTACATTGCGTATACTTTCATCGGATTTTTTTTTTAAATTGTGTCCTCAGTCGCAGCAAACTTTTCACTTATTTACGTTAATGCGATTGCTATTAACCATGCATATCACG
>VJOZ01006032.1:4232-24209 GCA_009801055.1 Stichopus horrens | reverse complement strand
TCAGCTGAGTATTAACCAAAACTGCAACTGCTTGAGATGACTGCAGAAACTTGCAATGACACCTTCCTCTAAAAATGTAATACTAAATAGATTCCAATTTATTGTTTCAAGGTTTTAAGTTTATTAGATGTGTAGCAAGGCTTCAATCAAATCATGCAAGCCCCTGCCCAAAAGATTACCATGTTAAGTAGTTGATGAATACTGTACGTGGGCTGTATAAGAAAACTTAGATGATTTTTCCTGAAAGAGAGGCTTTTCTTGACTGAGATGGCTTTTCTTGACTGAGATGGCATTTCTTCATTGAAACCAGAGTACATACACCTGGAGTTTTGTTGTCTTCATATTAGCTCGAAAAATCAGTATACAATAAGATAATTGTTTGTTACAGTTCACATATCCAGTGACAAAACAAAATAAATGTTTGGATTAACTTTGTTTAAACAATTTTTCTAACACAGCAGTCTGAAATGGGAAGGCAAAGTCAGAAATACAGGTAGTTAGTTGTTGCACATTCTTTATTCCATTTACAAATACAGTAACTTGCCCTTATGGAAGGTGCTAATATTTACAAGTGTCAAGATGGTAACAGTTCAGTAAAAAATAATGCATAAAAAGGGGTTCACAATGGCTATGTTCAATCAGTAAAGTTACTTAAAACAGCTTTAATGCCTCAAAGTAAGCAAAAGTATGTTTGAAATACAATCTTGGGGTAGGAAGATATTGGACAAGGATGTGAAAATTGCAGACACTATACCCACTGCACAATGGACTTACAAAATTTACAAAATAATAGAACATTATAAGGGAAGTAATTGCGGAGTGCATTTTCAAGAGCATGTGTGACAAAGGAATGATTTATACCCTGATAAATATACTGCAGTTACTAGCGATAAATATAGCTACTGATGATAAATGGCTACTGGCAGCAGTTGTTAGCTGCTGGTGTCAATGAAACTGCCAAATCTTTATTTATATGTGTGTGTTTTCAGAGAGAATCACATACAGGATTTACTTCTCAGGTTACAACAATGGTTGGCAGTCTTGTCCAATCACACAAGGTGATTGTGGAAACATCCTATGTCATGTTTTACATTGTTACCTTCCTGACCAGCAATTGATGTCTCTATCATATCTATAACAAGCTCTCTCAAGTGTTTAAGTTATCTTCAGAAGTATCCCACCAAAACATTGGAGTCCCAATGAGGAGTTTACATCTGAAGATGAAAGACAAATACCACCAGTGCCAACATATGGGACCAAAGTTCGGTATAGGTGAAACCATTTTACAAAAGATGTAGTCCTTCCCAATATCCTATTTTTTCTTAAGTAATACTACTCACATAAAGTAATGTAATTACCATAGAAATGCAATCTCAACAGCAAGGTAATATCAATAGCCACATTTAGTCTGTAATTGGATATTTCTTTCCTTTAGCGGAGCCATATGTTACGCATTGATAAGTCTGTCCACGAATTAACTATCAGCAGATTTGCATATCACTGTTATGCAAATTTGATACCACATCAATGCACCACTTTCACAGTTTGTAGTCCTGCAGCATTTTGCGGTTTCCTGGGAGGTCCTCTTGAGTCGGCTGGCCCATGTCTGATGCGAATCCCTTGTTTACCTTGGGCTGGATGGTGGCTCACTGGATATTTTGATGCAGTGGCATGGCCTACTGTTTGCTGTAGAATGTGAGGGAAGAAGTACATGATGAAACTTTCCTTTTAACTGTTTGTAACATCCTCTGTTGCTGCCTGACTACATCTTATCCTCTCATGGAGTGACTGAAGCATACTGCATGGATACCTGATACCATCAGCTTTGACAACTGAGTCACTCATTAACAGTACCAGATCTAAAATATCTACCACTTTAACAAAGCCTGTGACTGTTGATATAATCTGAGAGTAGTAGCAAGAGTTCAGAACTACCTCTCTGGGAAAGTTCTGCAAACTACCTGGTGTAACTTGCAAGATACATGAGTATGTTCATTGAATTTTTGGGCCCAACAGAAATCCCTTAAAGACATGGATCAGGCAACGAGGTCTGATACCAGAGACACTACTTTGGCTTTGATGAAGTGTCTTTGTTGAAGGACCATCATATTTTAAGAATCTCATTTGTTGGAATATTCCATTGTGGTTCTATCTTGTAATCTTCAGTCAATTAAAAATCTTTACAAAATCTTCACAAAATCAACTACTGTATGAAAATATGACTGCATGGTCCACAAATGCGGGTGTGATTCCATGACTTAAAATCTGGAAGGCATCCAGCATCCAAGTTTATCCCTCATTACTGGTTCATTATTTGAAATTACCGGGTACTCTTTTACCCTTTGCAAAACAAAATCAAGAATTCCTGAATTTGCACTCCAGAGCACTGCAGTTAAATCCCACCAAAAAAATTAAATCCCACAAAGTAAAACATCTTTTCATTACGTCAAATCATCAATTAATTATGGCAAGTCCTTGGTAGGTTTGAGAAAGTCAATAATTGCATCACTGCTTTCAATTGTTCACACAAACTTTTTGGAAATAAGTTTGAGGAGACTAACCTTTGTGACTGGATGGTGTCTTTCCACAACAACAGAACTCATGGGTGGTGCTAAGCCCCTAGAACCTTGGCTGGCAGTGACCCTTGTCTTCAAGGTGGGACCGCCTGAACGGTAACTACTGTAAGTTGATTTAAGTTGTGTAGACTAGAGGAAAAAAAAATTGTCTTAACAAAAGTGATTTTGAAAGCATAAAATTCAGTGTAATACTTCTGGTATTACGGTGGGCAAGAGAGTATAATGAGTTTGGCTAAGGCTTGCACCAGTGAAAATGTTGGTAAATGTCAAAAACAATTCACCTGTGATATTGGTGAAAGAATCAAATAATCTAATTGATTCAACAAGCTCCAATATTACATAACCCTATTAAGTTGCAGTCCTTACCAATGCATGAATAGCAAACACTCATTGTACATGGAACACACACGTACAATTTACTAAATCTAATTTGCTAAATATCTGCCTGTGATCAGCAGAATAAATGTCAAAAACATCTATCTTAGACCTAGTTATTTTAGCAGCTGTTCTAGAAAATGGTGCAATTTGAATGAAGCAATGGTTAAAAAAAGCAAGAGCGTGACGGCACTATGGTTCCTTGCAGGAAGATGATTTATTACTCCAAAGGGACTCATTGAGTTGATATTGTTTACTTTGTTAAAGTGTTTGAAGAACAATCATTGCAATACAATACTTCCAATTAACCTCATTAGCGATGTTTCTATTCTTGCAGTGTGAGGAATTGTAGATTGTTCTTTAAAGATGGTTGCCAATGGTTAACATCTTACGGTAAATTGTGTCTCGTCACGAATTTGCTTAGTGATGAAATTGACTGTTAACAACCCTCTTGTTGTGTGTCATATGTTCCGAATCTACTGGTTTGATCATTCATGATCAACATTTGAGTAACACATGAAAAAATATTAAGAATTTTGTGAGGTCTGAAATAGCTGGGCAGCAGGTAGAGAGTAGATCCCATTGGTGTCATACTGGTTGGCACCTATCACATATCAACATTAGGGTTTTTTGGCAAAGATGGATAGATAGAGGTCAACTAGCTAATGTCTATAACACTGAGTAATATTTCTCAGGATTTGTAGAAATTGTTCCATTTGTACAGTAAAGGTACAGATGCTGTGTATGTGTGTGAAGTTTCTATGCATAGGCAATGATGCAAAAACATGAATGTGCATACATCTATGGGGTCTGTATTCAGAACAACCTGAAGTGTTGCACTTTTTACTTTCATGAAGAGTATCACCTGTCTGTAAAATCCACACAACTCATCCATTATCCATGTAATGATATTTACAAATCTCATGCCTGTATTGCTTGGTTGGAGGCTTCACCTTTCATTAGCTTTCACTAAAATACCAATAACTTGAGTTAGGAGCATCATACAAGTATAATATACAAGTGCCACTGCTATGTCTTAACAAGACCTATGAAGGTAACAAGAAATCACAAGGGTCAAATGATGTCAAATGTGACTTTTACCCACACAAACACAATTTCCTATCACAACATCCCTCTAAAATGCTTTCTTGGAGAGATATCAATAAAAGGTGACTTTTTGACCTTTTGTCCCTTTTATATCAATGAGGTCAATTTTGCAATATTTCCCTTCCCGACAATCTATCTTATTCTTAAATTATGTCATAGTTGTCAAGTATGAGGTGTCATTTGACAATTATTTTCTTTTAAATTGATACAATGGCACTATATGTCATATGAAATAAGTTCAAGTTTGATATGTGATACAACTGTTTTCAGCAAAACTCTATGACCTGTGATATAATAAAAACAGAACAACAATTCATTGTATGACATATAATGAAACAAAAAACAAACTTTATGTGATCAGAAATGAAACAGATTATAAAAAAAGTTAAGAGAAAAGAGTTATGTGACATATGATACCATTCTATCAATAAATTTAAGAACAAATAATAACTGTCAAATGGTACCTCAGAAGTAAGTCATAGCAACTTAGAAACTTCACTTTTTTGCCTCTGGTGATTCCAATGACCTTTGACCTCCACCGAAACACTACAGGGCACATCTGCCTAATATCATACACATACACTACAAATTTGAGACTAGAACACTAATGGTGCAGAGACTCATATCTGAACACCATGAGGGTAACATTTAACAAGAGCCCAAGGGCACTGTGGTTCCTTGCACAGATGACATTCCCCTATTGAGTTACAGCATCCCCAAGCAAAACAGACTTTTGCCCCCAGTTCCCCCAGATGACCTTTGACCTCCACTAAAAACAATAGAGCACACCTTCTGAATATGACAAACCTACATATCAAGTTTGACTTTCATCTGACATTCTCCTATTGAGTTACAGAGTACCCAAGCAAAACAGACTTTTTCCCCCAGTTCCCCCAGATGACCTTTGACCTCCACCATAAACAATAGAGCACACTTTCTTTCTCAATATGGCAAACCTACATACCAAGTTTGACTTTCATCTGACTTTCCCCTATTGAGTTAGAGCGCACCCAAGCGGCGTCACAGACACACACACACACACGCACACACCAAGTTGAATGCATAGGTTCCTCCTGCTAACGCAAGGAACCAAAAATCAGTGTATCATATCATTTGTGATACATTTGATGGGTACTACCACATTACAATGCTTATGATTGCACCACTATTCAACTTTGACATTCAGTAATCATGACACCATCACAGCTGTCATTGTTTGGCATTGTCTCCTGGTTTGCATTAGTTAGCTGTGGGCATATACGGGAAAATGGTTGCAAATTTTCTAAAACCAATTTATTACTTGCTCATTAGTGTTCATTTGCATTCATATGTCAAATCTGTGTTTTGTTAATGTTCATATGTAAGATGGGGACTGCAATAGTTTTTCCATTGATATGTCTGCAGAAATCTTACAGAAAACTTGACACAAAGTTGACAGGTTTGGGAAAACTACTTGAATAACTCTTGAAGTGCCTCTTTAATGCCTCGGTCTACATGTACCTCAAATAAGATTGTGGTTCAGTTAGTAGACGTTGCCCTATTACTCAATTATAATTCATACACAATGACGATATCTGAGATGTTGTATGACATTTAAAGGGGCACTTTAAGAGGGCACTTTCAGTTGCTTAGTGAAGTTCCTTAAATTTCCTAAACCTGTCAAGTTTCCTTCACATACTTTTGACGAATGGTCAAACTAAGAGGATGCATATGTGTCACATACAGAAAAACAAGAAAGATTGATTCCATTAGGTTTTAGGAAAATTTAGGACAATTTAGGAAAATTTAGGAAATTAGAAAATTAGGAAAATTTAGGACCAGACATTTTCCACATTAGTACCAATTCTTGTTCACACACCTAGTACATATTAATACAACTATTGGTTGTTTAACTTGACTGATTATACTAATTGTAATCATTGGCATGTGTTTGCAACCTTCAAAATCCTCACAAACTTATTGATATTAACTCAATGAGTCCCTTTAAAGGGACATAGACATTTATAATATACCAACATGGCATACAAAGAAAATAGATGTGAACATTGTTAAACTATTCCGTCTCATCAATAAAGGTCTGCAAAAGCTTCATCTCCTCAAAATATTATGTCTGTGATGAGTGATGGAAGATGCATCACTTGCATTTTGGAAAGTTTGGGTGAACAAATTATTGATGAGCAACAAATAACTGAATTTCTTCTGTGAAAAACTTATTTCTTGAAAAGAGGGCTACTGTCCTTCCTTATTTCCTTCCTTTTATTTATGTCCACAAACATTGGCTTTAAAAATATGGTTGTTTTCTGTCAAAAAAATGCCTTATTTTCCTTTAAAGTACCTCCTCCTTTAATCTCAGGTTTTAGCAAGTCTGATGACATGCTACATTCATGTTGTTAGTGCTAGTGTAGTTAGGGCTCATGAAAGGAGTCCTATTATGAAATAAGTCTTGTTGTAATGACAGAACTTTTTCACATGCAAGTTTCTCACTGCAAATTTTAAAACTTTGATTGTGTAACATTGACTGACAATAAAAGACCATCAAAGACAAGTATGGATATTAGTTTGTCAAGTAAGTAACTTGCCAATGCATTTCAGTTTACGTATAATGACCTCTATTCATACACAGCCCAGACATCTGACAACTCATTAAGAGGTCTCCGAAGAGATGTGAACTATACAACTGTACCTCACATCAAACAATTTCCATACTTCAAAACTATCAAACTACAAAAGCCTGTAGTTTGCATAAATAGAAATACTTGTTTCCAATAAATGTATTGAAAACAATACCATAGACTGTGTAGCAATGATATCAACAATAATAACAGTTCACACATTCTTTACTATGAATAATCTACTCTAATATTAAAGAAATATTTCTGTCTTACATTTCATTCTCAGAAAATGCTTTGAACTTAAGTAACATTCAGAGATTCAGAGCACTGATTCACCTGCTCAACACTGTTGTTTCTTCTCCCAGTTCCGGTATGTGACTGTGTGACAGTGGTAGATGTGACAGCACCCTGACTGGTCACTATTTTCCCAGTAGGTGAATGGTACTCATGATCTTGTAGGTTCCTTTCATTACTTGATGGTGCACCAGTAGAAGTCACCTGATTGGTCACATTTGAATGAGGTTTATGTGAAGTAGGGAGACTTCTCTCTGGGTCTGGATTGTCTACAATTCCACAAGAAAAAGAAACATCAAAAATCATTTTTAGAAAGTTGTCTGCCTTTATTTCTACACACATTATTGCATTGAAACTTCTACATACATGCAAAATATATATTATTTCTCACTGCAAAAGAAACACAATAGCCAAAACTGACAAGAATCAACTACAGCTTTAAGGACTTTAACCCATCTGGCAAAATTATTTACACCCCATTAACTTAGCCTGGGTAAAATTATCCTGACCCCACATCAGAAGAGGGTCTTATCAAGCCTAGGTTTGTGGGTCCCCACACCAAAATAAGTAGAGTAAGTGGATAGGTCAACCAAATACCAGAGCAAGACTGTGTTCATGGCCGTTCAAGAAACAAACTCACAACAGTACATGCTGGAAAGTGCCTGCATATTCACAATTAATGGAAAAACAAAATCAATACAACAAACATAAACATACTATGAATAAATACATTAAAGAAAAGATTATCAAAACAAATCCCTAATTGCTAAACTGCATTAAGCTCATGAAGCATATCTTTCAACAATTTTATCTCAGTGCAAATGATTAAAATTTCAGCTAAAACTTTTTAAATTGAAACAAAGGGAAAAGATCAAAATACCATCAGGTATTTATTTTCATAGGACTTGTTGGTTATGTAATCATCTAACATTTTTTATGGTGAAGAGTGAGTGCACATGGTCACAACTCGATCACATAATATTCTATTAATTGAATACTTTAAGAAGGTATCTTCACCATACAGTACCTTCACCATCATGAAACATTGTCATGGCTTCCATATTAAGAGCACAGACTCCCCTCATGAAAGCCTTCTTCATTGTCTCCTCATAGTGATCTCTTTCTGCATGTAATTTGGCCACTTCAGCCCTCGAGGATTCCAGAGCTTCATTCAGCTATATTCAAAGAAAAATAACCAATTATTTCCAGCAATATATCGCTCACTCAAAAACTGATTTTTTTATTGTTGAAAGTACTCAACAATGAAACTAAATAGTGCTGATATACATCAGTAATATCTGATTGTCTGTTGATATTAATGTGATGGCTAAGGCCACATTATCATGATATGATGTGCAATAGTTGGTGTCTATCATGTTTGATCAATTGAAACATCCTGTAATTACAAAGTGACATACATGTAAGCTTGCCTCCAAAAATCCAAAATACAGTCGTTACTATTTATGAGAACAATTGCATGTCTAGCTTGTATCATGATCATAATCATTGCAGCAAAACAATTAATATTTAATTTAGGCAACAAAACATAAATAAACAACCTTGACAGATATACAAAGGACAAGATATCAAAAACTACATAACAGGACATACTTTATCTTTGCAGCTTAATACTCACTGATGACACTCTTGCTTCATAATCATTTGTAAGTTTCATGCAGACTTCTTGGGCTTTCGCTTGGCAAGCCTTTTCAACCCTTTGCCTCCATTTTGCTTCTATGATGCTATGCCAGGCAGACCAGACTTTGTTCATAAGTCTTTTTTTATAGTGACTCTTGGCTAAGCTGGATGTGAAAGCCTGAGGAAAATTAGTGAGTGGTTACCAAATATTGTTCTGTATAAGACTGATAATACAGGTTATTATAATGGTAAGACAAAAATGAAGTAAAACAAGTCACCACTCTCTTAACCCTCAGCTCTGTTAATTGTTCTGATGATTCTGCTGTATCATATACAGTAATTTTAGCAAGTGCTTCACATAAAAATCATGAAATTTATATCCTAGAAAATGTCAGCAACTCCTCTCCATTGTTCAACAAATAAAAGTTGTAATTGGTAACAACTTGAGCCCAATTTGTTGAATCACATAAACTACAAATAATCACTTAGCAATATTCTAAGAAACAAATAATATCAATACATCACCTTTAAAATATCAATAATACAGATAACACTGACAATTTTGTTAAGGAGGTACACATGCTGTGTTAATGCATAGAACACAGGGGACCAAATGTGTGTTTAATGCAAGTAAATAAATCTGTAATTGCTGTGGCTTTTATTATTTGTCAACAATATACAATGTACACTCAGAATTAGCTCTTTTAAAAAATTAAAAATATCAAAGTTCATTGTGCAATACTAAAAGTATTTGCAGGGTGGCTGGCAACTCTCTGGTATCTGTACAGTATGTCTTCCTGCATTTGCATATTGTCATTAAAATCCCCTATCCAATCCCATCATGCAATGCAAGATTCAACAGCTGTTATGGGCAGGGAAAGGGAAAGCCTGGGGCATACTGCAGCTTATACTGTAGCTACATGACTACTACAATACAGTACCATGTGTTGTAGTTGCATGGCAGAAAACTATAATTTCAGACTTCATTCAGCTTTTAGTAGTTGATCAGTAATATCACGCTGTGTGTATAAAATGATAAATGTAGACTTCTCATTACACAGTCTCATTGATTAATATTAATGCCTATATGTACATGTGGGTCAAAGTATTGTAGAGCAGGTACTGAGCAGCGTGTATAAAACAAATACATTCCTTTCTGTAATACAGTCTTGCTGATAAATATCTGTACAATTACAATGTAGGTTTTGGGTGAGTGAAATATGTGCGTATGCACTGGCAAGTTTTGCATGACTTGTACAAAAACTCAATAAAATGTAAGTGCAGTGAAGATAAAATGACTAACTTAGTGTGCAGTGAGCTTGCTACAGTACAGCTCAAGTTTAACTCCCAAAGTCTACGTGCAGAGGAAAGGAAAGGCACATTGAAACAAGTATAACAAAGGTGAATCACGAAGACATAAAGAAAGCCGCAGAAACACTGTGTATGCACTGCATATAAAAATGATAAGCCACATTGTGTTTGCACAATAGGCAGTAAATCAAACCATGTAGGTTTGATTACTGTTGTCCCGTTGTTTTGATAAGTAGGTGAAAATAATTGAATGGATGCTGCTTCATTGAATTATCTGATGTTAGAACCACCAAAGTTGTATTTTGATAAAAACAAATGAGGGAATCATTAAAATATTTAGATTCAAGATGTGTGCACATTTGTAGGAAGATGGCTTTGTTGCAGCTTGTGATATAGCACTACAGCAGCTTCAGTTTTGTTTAGTGTCTTCCTGTTTAGTGTTTTCATGGCTAGGTACAGCGAAGTAAGCGCCAGTGATGATGGCAGTAAGGTGTAGGCTTGGTGTAGGATTGACATAATCTGTAGTACTCCGGTGTTGCAGACAAGAATTTTTTTCCTTTTGCTCAGCTTATTGCTACGAAATATCACCTGGATCAACGAAAGTGACACAAAACAACTGCAAAATTGCTACGGTCAAGGATCACACGTGTTTCAACGTTTGTATGCTAGATAATCCCTATTGAGAATTAAAAATGTGTGACAGCAGTCTTTCGTGTCTGCGTTGACGGTGCATAGACACTGAGTATAATAATGAAGACAAGCACATGTGGACCAAAGTGTAAACAAGCAGAGGAAAATTTTAACAAGCAGCAGTGCACATGAAGGGAGTCTTACCTAAGCTGCATGGCTGTAGCTAGGATACATGCTATCTTAGCTGTGTTTTTCGATATCAGTACAATGTTTGTTATATGAAGAACTAAATAGTATGTGCCAGATGTAAAAAGATACAGACGTAAAAGAGATTGGTAGCGTATGACTAATCAGTCCTAATATTATCACCTCAGGCTAGATATTTTTCACAACAAAACTTTGCAGTATGTGATAGTTATGTATATTGGAACACTTCCCAGTGATTGGAATTGGCCAGAAGTCACAATTCAGAGTCATTGACAAAATATTAAACCAATCTTTGCACACAGTGCTGAATCATTGTACATACTTTGTCCACACTCTTTAATACATAGAGTAAGACAGTAAAGCAGGAAGTAGGCAACAACAAATAAATTTGCTTCCAGAAAACTCTAATACTGATCTGCATACTGTATGAGCTGACATCTAAGGCTGTTGATGTTTGTACCCTGTAAGTCAAATCATGTAATAGTAAGATATTGTGAAATCAAAAGGTTTGGTACAGCTGTTATCCAAGGGGGAGAATACATGGTTTTATCACCACATAGCCTTAAAAACAAAAACATTCATACACAGTGCTGAGTGAAAAGATGGAGGGGGGGAAGGTTCCAGAGTACATCAAATCAGTGTCATGAAAGATGCATACCAGAGCCACAGCTGTTTTTGACAGCATGTTAAAGTTGTGTTTTATCGATTATTATTGTTGATATTTTCTATACTACAGTATATATGTAATAATATTGTCCCAAAGTGGATATTGATAACATTACTAAAAATGAAACATACATATTATGGATAATTTTGATATACTGCTACTGCTCATCTTCATGTGACATCATTTACCTCTCTCTTATCTTCACTATGGCGTAATTTCCAGGACTCAAAACGCTTTAACATTTCAAATCTTTCCTTCTGTTTCTGGACTGCTCTAGTGAGGTTGGTAATCACTTGATCTTTGCGCTCTACTGACTGTTCATATGTATGAATGAGTTCCTTCAAGTTTCCTAGTTCATTGTAAAGCTGATCCATCTCTTTGGTATGCCTAAGAGAGAAAAAAATATACTTCCATATTCAGCTGTTGGAGTTCTGCCAGAGATCTGAGGGACTGGTTCATCTTTCAAGAAGAAAGGGGTACCAAAAATATCCCCATTTTCATGGCCATAAAGATGTAAATATTCTACATCTTGACATTGAGAAGAAAGGATTTGTAGGTGCTCACACTCTGAGACTTTTATTAACTTAGTGTTAAATTTCCAGTTACAACATGAAAATTAAATAAACTACATTGTAAGATCAGTTGCCATGATTAAACAAATGAGAGTTACTTTGCAACAACACATGAACCAGTGAACTCTGTTCACCAAAAGTGACTTTTGAAAATCATTGTGCATCACCTTGCTACACATACGTACTGCTTAAACGTACAGCAGAATGCCTGTACAGAAACAGCACATCCCAGATTTCTGTTGACTCCGTCTGTACAGCCTTGTGATCCCATACCTATAACCCACATTATAGTAAGTACTGTACAGCCCTGTGACCCCTGACCCCATGATACATTATGAAAAGCCATGTGACACCTGACCTATGACTGACATTACAGTATGGACAGCCTTATGACCCATGATCCCACATTACAGTATGAGCAGCCATGTGACCCCTGACCTATGACCTCAAAACATTTAAGTATGAAAGCCTTGTGACCCATGACCCCTCAATACAGTATGAACAGGCTTGTCAGTTACAAACTCAGAATGTTTCAGAGCAGTGACATTTCCCACAAGTTCCTTTGTACAATAGTACACATGGACAAAGCAACAATGCTGATTATAGATAAACTACATCAAATACCTGTCTTTAATAACGTTGATCTCTTTACGATGTCTCTCTATCAAGGCTATCTTTGATTGGCTAAATTCTGCCTGTTACAAACATAAGAATAGAAATGATTAACAAAACATTTAAGAGATATGATGATGTTAATTAGCAATGTCATGACATACAAAAAAGTACAAAGACAATTCATGATCAATAATGTTAACCCACAGAAAACTACTGCAACTAAGAGGAAAGAATAAATATCATAGAAAGGAACTCAATATAGCATAAATTGGGAAAATAAATATATTTTTGTTTTTACAAATTTTTCTAAAAATTCCAAAAATGAAAAACAAAAGTTTGCTTTTTGTTTTAAAAACTTTAAGTCAAATGACTTTGTGATTCCTTGCCAATATCTCATTTTTTCATACACACAACCACTTTCAAATGAAAGCAACCAGCAGAGATGGGAAAGGAAAGGACCATGTCGAAATGAAAAACAAAATGCAAAAATGAGGACCACATTCTGCATCACTTATGGGGTTGATGTTACCAAGTGATGATATCAATGAGTAACGTCATTCACTCAGCTTTCATGACAATTGTGGTCATAAAGGAAGGCAAGCACAGTATCTCTTGACAAAGGTAAATCACAAGTGGATAGAAAGCTTGTGACACCAAGTTGCAGTTAAAGGTCTGAAATTGTGCAAGACAACAAAGGCAACCTGGAATACATCTTTCCCCTCCCCCCAAGGGAGTGTTTACTGTGACAAAAACAACAAGTACTTTATACTGTTAATATTGACAGGGAGTTGCTGGCAACTGGAATATTCTCTGGAGGCTTAGGAAAGGTGATAAAAATTATGTTAAGTGGTTATTGGGAGAGGGCATAGAAAACTGAGTTTTGATTTTCCACAAATTGAAAAAAAAATGAGACTATCTAGCAGCAATCTCTGCTATTAAACATAGATCTAAATTTGACAAATTTTCAATAGGAACAAAAGACACATTATTTTCTTAATATGAATGACATTTACAGTACCTCCTTATATGTTCACATTCAGGACATGTAAAGCACTCTAAGTATCACATGCTGGGCTTTGGAACTCAGATTTTGGAATGATAGAACAGATCTTTGGAATGATAGAACTTATTGCATTCATTTCATGTCACATTACGGTGGTGACAAGTCTCCTATGGGGTAATTCAAATGACAGACAGCTGCTCATCAAGTGCTAACTATGTTGACACTTTAGGCTTTCATACTTTAAGCTCTGGAGACATCAAATGACCTTTGATGTCCATGTAAAACAAGACAAGACCAATACAATAGACCTCCAATAGACCTCCAAGTAAAACAATATCAGGTTCTCACAGTGAAATACCACCACACCAACTTTTAAAGTTCAAGCATCTTTCCCATCTCGAGATACTGTATTTGCAAGGTTTTCAAACTATGTTTTCTATTGACATCACATGACCTTGAACCTCCATAAAAAATTACAGACATCATCTACTCAGTGGGTGCTACCAATGATAACAGTTTGAACTTCCAGCAACATTTAGTTGCTGAGTCTCCCTTGATAGGTTTTCATACTTTAAGCTCTGGGGGCCTGAGATGACCTTTGACCTCCAGCACAGATTATCTACTCATGATGGAGTACCAACAGCACCATTCGCATCTTGAGATACTGTGCATGCTTACAAGCAAAGACATCACATACACACACACACACATACGACATACCAATCATGTAGATTCCTTGCCTGTCTTCGGCAAGAAATAAAAAATTCTAATAATGAATAACAAAAGTTTGTTTTAAAAATATTAAAAACAAAAAACAATGATTTGCTTTCTTATATTTGAATTTGATTTTTAATTTGTTTTCAAAATTTTATATTCAATGTCTTTAAACTTCAAAGACATATTTCCTTTTTCTGTAAAATTTCTAAAACAAAATAACTTTCGTTTTGCTTCTAAAATTTTGGTTATCAACTGTATTGTTGAAGAAAAAGTAAAGAGGCAATGCCGGTGTATATTTTTACACTGGCATCATATGACACAGTACATAACTATGTAACTCATTACACTGTTATAAATGAAAGAAGTTATTTGTTACACTGAGTTGTTCTTGGTTGTTCCTCATGTTTCATCTGCCTCAGATCTAAGAGAGTGCACAGTGGACTTACAGAAACACAATATTGAGGTAGATTGACCTTATCTTGGACCATTGGTTTAATAGTTTCATCTCTGCTTACTTTAGTTACTTATTTCTGACATGTCAATCATTGGATTCTTCAAATTCTTTTTAAGTACAGTAGTACAATTGAACTTACCAATACGTTTCTCTTTAACTCCATACACCAATTGTCCAACTGTGAAGCCATTCTGGCAATATCTGGATCCACTACTGGTGACTGCATACTATGTTCAGGGGTTTCTGTGACAGTGCTTGATTTTTCTGATGAGGTGGGTGTCTCAAACATTCCTGGAACTGATAGGGGTCTCTCAGGCGTCTCTTGAGCTATAAATCAAAGTTCCAAGAAATTAAAAGATTTTTGTGACTCATGGTGCAACATATTTTCAGGTGATAGTTTTAAAAACTGCCTCTGCAAATCTCACTTTGAGTGCTACTTTCAAATTACTGAGAGCTACTTTGTAACTGATGTTACTGTAAATGCTGCAAATACAGGTCTCAGAGCACACATTATGACTTTGCAATGATACAACATACCTGTAGCAAGCATATTTCCAACGAATCTTGAAAATGAATAAGAATATACATCCTGAAGTCATATACAAAGTTTGTTCTTTGCGTTTTACACTAATACGAGGGTTGCAGCTATCCCACATGGAGTGCAGGCCAATACTAATGGCAAAGTGTATCGCGCAAAGCATGAGGAGAGTCTAAAGGCCTGCATGATGCGAATGGTGGAGTCTAAGGTAATGCCCAGTAAGGGGTCAGGGGGGTTTTGCTCCTGGGTTTCAAATATTTTTTGGCCATGAAAGGTACTCAAAACATAAGTGTCTGAAAGCCTCATGACCAAACAAGGCCTCCCAGCATGTTTGGAGAAATTAATGCTATTTTCATGTCAATTTATTTATGCCACTACTATGCCACTACTTGGGATTTTTACTTCAATTGTAAGTCATATGCAGATGCTACAAAGTAAGTTGTTTTAGAACAACCCTGGTGAGAAACATGTGATTTGTAAAAGGCCATGTCACATGAAAATGACACTTTGGAGTATTGGGCGCATCAAGCATTGACAATGTTCAAAATAGCCACCAATTCCATCAAAATCCATCAAAGATTGACTAATTTACAGGCAAATTTGTGTCTCACAGATGTCATGAATAAACATTGGCTGCTGCAGGTATATGCAAATTTGTGACATCAAGAGATGAACTTTCATGATACGTCTTATGTTAATGCTTTTGTTTCTGTAACCTTTGTTTCAAAGAGATTTGAAAATTTTATATGCCCAGAGGGTTTCATTTTTGAAGCATGTATTTTTTCCTTCAATCAATATCACTTACCAATGTGAAACTCAGTAATTAAGTAATCTGGGAACATTTTGAAAAAGTTATGAACCACTGTCACTTTGCTACAAATCACTTTGCAACTTCCTTAGCTGATACTTCTAAATGGCATTGAATGTAGAAAAGTAGATATGTATGTATGCATGTAGGCTATGTCTACTATTTTTATGCAAATTAACCAAGGCTTCAAATGAATTGTAGTTTAATATGGCATTCTGTTGCCAGGTTTCAGGGGAAGTACTACCTTAAATACACACACAAATGCACGCTACTCATTGTGTTTGTCTCATCTGTCATATATCTCAAGTTTCTTCCAAATATCTTATTTCTCCGCCCTGAACACGGCCCTGGAGGCCCTGTTTACACTCATTAAAACCTATATAGTCAAATGTCATGCCCATGTTACACTAATACTACAAGAAACCTGCAATCATACCTTCTGTACCTTTGAAGTATAAAATTCTCTCTTACAGTTTATCAGAAAATAACCCCTAGAGAAGCCTCTCTACATTTATCCTTACCTAAAGAGAAGAAAACAAACTTGTATTCATGTCATAAAGATGCATTTCAAAGGAATATGACAACTAAAGAGACATTTCCTCTGATGAATGAGTGGCTTGATGTTGCTGATGGATACTACATAATGAAATGTCAATTTGGGTAAATGGAACAGCTTCCAGTGTCAGCATGTCAAGTGTGAGTGCAGAAGCAGCATGTTACAAATAATCAATATGCTGTGAATGCAAGACACAGTAGACCGACATAAAATACACTAAACTGGAGTAGCAGTGCACTTTAGGTATACTCGTTACCTAAAGGAGAACGATGGTCTGGAACACTTTGCATCTCTTCTTTAGATGGTTCTAAGTCTTCAACCTCTTGGCTAGACAAGCTAGAACCCCTCTGTGCCATTACACTCTGTTTACCATCCTCAGGTTGTAATGTGCTTTGATTACCACTGGTCTCTGATTCTGGATTGAACAAAGGAGAATTTTATTTTCACATACTGTTCATTCATTTACAAATTATCTAAATACACTTAACAAAGTAAGAAACACTTTGACACACTGACAAAACATAAGCTGGTCTAACTTACAGTATACTACTGTAAATACAGCAAATGAGATTCTCTGTGTGAATTACCTTTTATAATAGTTTAATTTCCTAATTTTTTTTTAACGATTTGAAATCATGATTACATTGCAATGTAATTGTATCTGATTACTTGTAACCATTATTGTAATTGCAATGATAAAATTCGAAGTAATTTTAATCCTGACATTCAGATGGAATACTGTAGCCTGTCCAACAGCTTGGGGCAAATTAAGTCTTTGCAGATTGAAAATGCAGCAAACTGTCAGAGAGGGACATAGAGAGTAAGTGATTATTCAGTGGCTTGTACTGTACATTATGTATACCCTTTATTACCAATTGAATGCCCTGTGGGTGTTCATTAACTTGAGAGAGAGCTGTGTCCACATTTGATTGGGAGCAGTAGATTGGGAGTAGTCAGCTGGCCATCTTGTCACACACAGTCTACTTCTGTACAAACACTGACAAATCACACAAAATGAAATTTGGGGTCACTTCATCTAAAAATTGTGTTCACATTACAAACTTCAACCCAGCATTGTGGATCTTGATCTACCCTTAAAGCTAAATCAAAATCAGTTGATCTTTCTCTTCAGTACTGTACTATGTGCTGAAACTAATTAGCCTGCTTCGTGCCACAAGAGCACTAAATGAAACAAATCTATTCTTAGCCAGCTGTATGATCATGGAATGTCATGTGATCATGGAATGTCATGTGATCATGGAATGTCATGTGATCATCATCATGGAATGTCATGGGACCGTGTTACTGAAGTGAAATGTGTAACAACCTTCTCACAGTAGTACATCTTCACTGAAACAACAATAACTTGTCGATCACAAGACCAATATTGAACTTACCTGTTGCATCTTTGTATGTGAAAGGATTCCCCATTTTGGATGTCATTGGGTAAGATGCAGCCTCTGCTAAAGTCTTTGGTAAAGTGGAAGGATCAAAATGTGGAGTGATAACAGCATACTTTAGAAGTTCATTGTATTCATCCTGCAATGCTGATGACACAGAGCTTCCACGTGATTCAGAAGGTAACATCGGACTGCTGGACTCTTCTGAAGATGACATTTTACTTCAAAGTGGAACTTTCTTGTAACACCTAGACTAAATTCAGTGTATGATTAGAAACTGTGTGAATACCTGTTGGAATACAAGAAATAAAGTTACAGGTAGTTGAAGCTTTACAGTACTGATTTCATTTTGACTGTCAAGTCCATGTAGTATCAACGCATTCCTCTAACATTGTATTTACTTGTGATGTAAAAACATCTTTTTATACATATTATTACACTACTGTATGATTCACAGTACCGTATTTTGACAGAACCAAATGGTAGGATAGTCTTTACCTAGTTCTGACAACATGCAGTAACTTAACTTACATAAAAAAAAGTACCATAAGGCACATACTTTTGCATGGAAACAAAAATTATAAACTCAACCATGTATTCTGTACTTTTTACCTGTAGGCCTACATGTGTTTAAATTTCAATTGCAAGATTGAAAGTGGGTTGTTGATTTTCTATTTTTTCTGTCATGTGTTCCCTGCTACATATGAAGGTATTGGTACTGTACTGTCGAGAGTATGTTTGTGTCTGTAGAGAGAGTGTGTGTGTGTCTGCAGGAACTAAGAAAATAGTAAAACGAAAAAAAAAAGGTTTGTAGAAATATTGTCAAATGACTGAATTAGTTGATTTTGGTGTCCAACCCACAATGTTACTGTATGCATTAGGATTCTAAGTTTGACATTTCTTCCATTGGACATCATTTTTGTATCCTTGCATACCTTTACTGTACATGTACTGAACCTTGCTGAAGCACTACCTGGAAACAGAATTTTCTTTTCATAAACCACTAAACATTTTTGGCAGTGCAACCATTCATCTTCCTAAAACCTTACTTGCGAGCTTAAGGCTTGTCTTGATTACGGTTGTCTCGATTTCTGCAGTACGATAAGGATATACTGTACAGCACTGTAGGTTCTCTGAGTCATCCACATGAAACTGCCAATACTGTAAGTATAAAAGTACTGTAGAAAAGTTTGTTCTTTTCATGATCTGTGATTTTTATAAAAACTGAGACTATATTTGGGAGAGGAAACTGTTTAACTGAAAGATCTCACAGATTACAAGACAGTCAAGAAACATTCCATTTTGGCTGCATGCAGATTGCACAGTTGGTGACTGTACTTTGGTTAAAAGGATAGAAATTCAAAGGATATTTTATACTCAGGATGCAGCACATATTTGTGCTGTAAAGATTTTACTGCATTTCCCAGTGTACAGCGGTATAGCAAACTTGATCTCACTATCTTTCATACCCCAAACATGTCCACACAGAGTTAATGTAGACACAGAAACTTTGTTTCCCTTTCATATTTGCTGACTATCAGTTACCTGAAGGTCGTTCCCAGCGTGAAACATGGTGTTGTAACTTGTGTGTAAATTCCATAGGAAGGATAAATGAATTCAAAATATAATAAATGAATAGGATAAATGAATAACAGATCTATATATATCTATAGTACACAAAAGAACACAAATCTAACATCAGATGATTGTTTGACTGACCACCAACACAATTACTGTATTGCATACACTGTACTGAGAGACAGTGACTAAATGTCATGAGTACTGTAACTACAGTACTTAGTCAAGTTTCTTGTGTAGAATTGAGCTGCTCACTTTAGTTCCAGCTAATAGACACCGAAGTACCTGCACAGTATTAACTGATCCTCATTCAGTTTGT
>VJOZ01006028.1:0-13828 GCA_009801055.1 Stichopus horrens | reverse complement strand
ACATTAGTTAGTTCAAGGGGGCAGTCTGGTAGATATTTGGGGGTAAGGCAACTTCTACTTTGGAAAGTATGTATCCTCTCATGTCTGCAATTTCTCAAAAAATGTCTGTAATTGAAAATTTCAAGTACTGTAAGCCATCTCTATTTTTGTAGAAAACACCTTTAAAATTTACCCTTCCACAAAGGATAGTTTGTGTTTAATAGATTCACATCACAAAAAGTGATGGGAGGGGGGAGGAATGTGTTGGTGTTCCCTTCACTTAAGAAAATGGAGTTACATGTCCCTCCCCTGTCATTCTCACTGAATAGATTCCCTTGCCTAACTCCAATACTATGCTATGGACCATGCAGTATTGGGACATGATATTACCATATTAGTTTCATATCTTGTATACTTACAAGCCACATGTAATCATAAGTGTGACATTATGCTGAAAATGCATTTTTCTTTATTTCCAGGGATTCAATCTGCAGGTACTGAATGTGATTTTAGAACATCCGTATTGTTTACATCATGGGAAAGAAAGTTAAGAAGGAAGCAGAGGCACCACCAAAAGATGTTGTGAGTTCTTTCTTCATCTTTTGTAAAGTAGATTTGGAATCAAGTGACACTAGCATACATATACATGGCAAAGACAAACTTGTAGCAGATGGATGTTTGTATTAACTGAGAATTGTAAAATGCATTGAGTTCAAATTTATTCAAGTATTATTTAAAACAACAAATTCAATTGACAATATTGTTCTTGTAGTACATATCTTGGATTGAGCATGTACCTTTCTTATTGAATTTTCTCTTTGTAATTATTGTCTAAGCCTAGTATTGCTTTCTTTTTATATAGTTTGATCCTCTGTCAGTTGAAAGTAAGAAAGCTCAGACAGTTGTCTTGATGCTGGACAGCCCGGAAGATGAAATACTGATCAAAGCTTGTGAAGCTCTCTACAAATTTGCAGAAAAATGTGAGTATTTTTGTTACCATATCTCATCCACGAAAATGTTAATTGTTTCCGAAAACCATATCATAAGCAAAATAAAGTGTGGTGTTTGTAAATTGCTGCATTTTAGTCCTTTATCTTTGTCACATTGATGTAAGTCTGTTCAGATGTGGCATACTATGACATACTATACTGTAGCTGCAATTATATAACTCTTTAGTGGTTTTCGATAATGCTACAATCTACGTACATCCTTCTTAGTGACCCCACCAAATGACAACCTATCAGGTTTTTGCATCCAGTTGCTGCTTAACGTAGCAGCATGTGACAAATTTGCAGCAAAATTGTCACTGATAATGTTTTACAACATGAAGAAATAACATAATGTACCTGTACTATAAATATGTCATATATTGCTTATAAGTGCCTGTCATGCACACCCAAATTCTACACAATAGCAACGTTCCAAGTTTTCCTGTGAGGAAAATGAAGCCATGGGAATCTCCTTATGAAATATAAAGCTGAAGTATTTGACAAAAATCTTGCCAAATTTCATTTAAAAAATACATTGTTTCCTTTCCAAGTAACACACTTTTAAATTCAGAGAGGAGATTGTGCATTTGTGCCTCAGCTGAATATAAACTAAAGTCAATCAAAGTATGATGTCACATAACCCCATATTTTCTGTACCTATTATCTTTCTAAATACAAATACACTTGTACAAGCTTTTCGGTAATTAAATTGTCAGGTTTTGACATTTCAGTCTCAGAATGGCTGCATCTTGTTTGATTTTTGTGAACTTTTGAATTGAAATATCAAGAAAAGCAAGCAGGATACTTCTATGAAAGTTTGGTTATGATGCTCACTGTATGTTCTCAATCACTTAAAAGAAATATTTCCTTATTAAATGTTCAGACTGTCATTTCCCTTTAGACAAGAAGATTGATGTTATAGATATATAGAAATTTAATGGTGACACCTAAAAGGATAAAAAATAAAGCAGAATTTCATTTTTTGTGGAAGAAGAGGGATTTTGCAGACCCATATACTGTGATTACTGCTCTCAAGTTGTCTGTATGTTTGGTTATGGTAGGAACTATTTCAGAAATCAGTGCAATATTAGTTTCCATGTGCAGGTTGCATGTACAGTAGGAAGAATATTGTAACGTTTATTTTATCATGACTCTCTTAATATTTTGCAGGTGATGAGAATAGAGCCATGCTACTGGAGCTAGGAGCATTAGAGCGTCTATTGAAACACATCACGTCAGAGGAGAAAACTGTGAGAAGAAATTCAGTGATGGTGTTAGGTGTCCTCTCTACACATCGTGAGTAGACAGAAATTTACTGATGGTGTCAGGTGTTTTCTCTACACATCATAAGTAAATTCAATGATGGTGTTATGGTGTTAGGTGTCCTCATTGCACATCGTAAGTAGATAGAAATTCAGTGATGGTTTAGGTGTTCTCTCTGCACATTGTTAGTAGAAAGAAAGAAATCTAGTATGTATGATGGTGTAAGGTTTCCTCTCTACATATCATAAGTAAATAGAAATTCAGTGATGGTGGCTGGTGTCGTTTTTTCACTTTGTATGTAGATACAAATTTAATGATGTTTTTTGTAGGTCTTTGCACATCTTCCTGTGTACCAATCACAAGTGAATAGAAATTTAGTGATGGTGTTAGGTGTGTCTTCTACACATTGTAGGAAAGAGTAATAATCTTAATATTACCTTGCAAACATAAATAAAAATTTTTTTTCACTTTTCTAAAGCATAATAGTGAAGTGGTCTAGCATATACTTTGGGTATGCTTTTTGGACAGTCAAAGAAAGAGATTAACAAACTGTGAAAATTGTAAAATATGGATTTGTTAAAATGAGTGTTTCATTTACATATTGCTGGAATTTAAAGAGAATATTGGCTTTCAAAAGTGAACTGTGAATAAAAATTATAAACTGAATTTGAAGACTTTATTTCATTTGTTCAGACACTACACAAAGTGTATGAGTAGGATTGATTTACGTTTCAAACCCACTTTGGTACAGTAGATAAACATCACTTTAAATTGGTTCGTTCAAGATGTCTAATTACAAATTAATTTCTTTTAGTTTTGAAAATCAGTGTGTATGAATGATTTCACCCCACCCATCAGTAGTTGTAGATGTGTTTACGGTTGGACTGCAGTTTGGACTGTTTGGACTGTTTTTTTTTTATGGTATATTCTTATAATCTGAATTTTTGTGACCTGGTTTATCTTCATCTGCCATCAGCTGACGTTCGTAGAGCACTTCGTAAAAGTGACTGTCTCCCAAATCTGATCAAGCTTCTGGGACCAGAAGGTAAGCACTGATTGATCTGTTCATCGAAGAAGACAATTTGATGTGATTGATAAGAATGTATTGCTGGCAGTATCTACCCAAAGTACCTTTGATATTTATCCTGTTGGGTTTTAATGTTGTGACTTTCTGTCTTTATGATTTTATGTCATTGCTTTCAGTGTAATGGGAGAGGATAGTGAAGTGAATTCTAAGGCTTGTTGGAAATAATTAGAGAGTAAAAAACCTTCATTTTGTGTATTTCTTGTAATATGAGGTGAATGAGGTTTCATACCTTTCGCTTTCTGGATTCAAGACTTTCCTATCTCAAAATGTGTTTTAAGTTTCCAGCAGGTATACCAAAAGCCTAAAATATCGTGTTCATTGTTTCTTTCTTCCATTTCCTCAATCCACCATAATATTTCTTGTTTTGATGAATGTAATTTGAATAATTTCCTTTTATGTCAAATTCAGAGGAGACCCTGGTCCACGAGTTCAGTACCCTGTCTTTGTCTAGTATGGCCCATGAATACACCAGTAAGGTCCAGATTCTATCGTTGGACGGACTCACCCATCTCATTACTCTTCTCGCTGACCCGGACCCTGATGTTGTGAAGAACACCACACAAGCTATTCTGTTATTACTTGAAGACTACCAGTGTCGCATAGCAATCAGGTCTGAGACCACAGATTGTTTATTTTGTCATGTTTAGTTATTTGCACAGACACTTTATACCACTTTTAGAGATTTTCTAGTTGATGTTGATACATGCCTTGTAAAATATGGTAACTTCTCAAGTGCTTTCTTTTGTTACAATAACTGGATTATATAAAAAATTCAAATGTTTCCTAATTATTCTTTATTTCTGAAATCCTAGCAAGAAATTATATAGTTAATTCTCTTTGGAGTTTTTGTTGATACTATATGCTTTGAAGCAATAATTTTAAGAATTTTCATCTCAGTGCTCCCTTTAGAAATGATATGTGACGGTGTCAACATTTACAGCCATTAGTNNCTCATTTACCCTTAATCAATACCTCCTCTATTTCTGTTAAGTCATCAGTTGGAGTCCCCAGAGTTGTAGAAATACCTCCTATTTGAGTAACGTTGCTTGTTAAGAATCCCTGAACTAGGGAAATAAAAAAACACAAACAAAAACAAAATTATGTTTATTATCTGTGACGTTATGTTGTACAAGATGNNCTTTTATTGTGGGTAGCATATTTGAAAGTCTGTTCTGGACAGAAGACATCAGTCACATCATATCTTTAGTCTCTTTTAGCATTTTGGCTGTCTTAGTAAAATTAAAAGGACTGGAGAGTGCTTTCATACAAATGAGTAATACCAAAACAAACTTATCACAAAGCTTGTGAATATCAGAATGATACTAGAGACATGGAGAAGTTACTCCTAATGATGCTCCATCAAGGTCTAGCTGATAATACTTTTCTTCTTGACAATCTTCAATACATTTAAGTTTGATGATTTATTTTATTAGTTTTATCAATTGTCTCTTAATCCTTGTTCTCAAACAATAGTAGGTGTAACATCCTTTGTTTTCTTTTTATTTTGTCTGCAGAAATGCTCAGGGTATTGAGCCTTTGTTAGATTTACTGAAATCTGAGTATCCTATGATTCAGGAACTGGCCCTCAAGAGTCTGATTCTATGTACCCAGGATCCAGATAACAGAGAGACCCTAAGAGAGTTAGAGGGACTTGAGAGAATGGTTGAATTTATTGGAACTAAAGTAAGACTATTACTTCTCTGTAGATCATCTTGCATGTGACATCACAATGATACAATGAAGTGCCCTCGTTGAGGGCAGGCTGCTAAATTTAAAGCATGTAGGTTGTGTCTGTCATTCGATCTATACGTTGCCTAGCCTAGCCATGTGTACTGTTTGTTTGTCTTCAGTGAGGGTGCCCTTGTTTGTTCTTATTGTGATGCCAGTGCAAGGGATCAGTGTTTTAACATCATTCACACATAAATGATTGCAATCCTGTTTTTGTTAATGACACTTTTTTCAACACCTACACCATTGTTCGTATTGATCAATTCTTACACTTGAATACTTCATCTGTATATGTGTATTCTCTACACTGATTTTCTGTTTGTGCCTCCACCATAAGAAATCTTCCCTGTTTTGCTCATGAAACATGAATTTAACATGCTTATTGAGGTATTATGATTCTTGTGTAGCACTTGTTTTTGCATTGTTGAAACTAGATTTGAAAACTTTAATTTCCTTTTTTCTTTTAAACAAACTCTATTGGAATTTATAGATATTCAATTTGTTCATTTTTCCTATTCTGTCTAAAACTTGAACCATCTCTTACTTCTCTCCTCCAGGAGTATGAAGATCTCCACGTCCATGCTCTCTTGGTGTTGTCTAATTGTTTGGAGGATGTCGAAAGTCTGGAGGTGATTCAGAGTACCGGAGGATTACAGAAACTGCTCACATTTGCAGCAGAATCTACGATCCCTGAAATACAGATGAATGCTGCCAAAGCAGTCGCCAGAGCTGCCAGAAATCGTAAGTAAAATAACTGAAATATCTCAAAGATTAAAGGTTATGTGACATGCATCTAGAGAGGAGCTGGCTTCATTCAAAGGTTGCAGAGATAAAGCCTGAATAATAATCTTTTGGAACTGTATTTACGGTTTATCTATTACCATTTTGAGATGTACGGCTTTTCAAACTGATGAAAATGCAAATGTGATGACGTGGAGTGTTGCATAGTGTCAGTATTTCTTTTGTCAGGCCTATATATTTTGTGGCTTAATTATGTGCCATCTGGCTTACACATTAGAATTTGTAAAGAAGAAAATATATTGTTCCAAAATAAAACCCCAGGACATTTAAAATTCTCAGTTGTGCTTGAAATAAAGGTTGACTAGACTAAGGAAAACATAAGACAAACAAGTCCTTTTCTTGACGTCACAAATTTGCATACTTAGCCAACATGTATTCGTGTATTCATGATGCAAGTGTTAGACAGGAATTTGAATTTGCTTGTAAAACTGTGATTACTTGATGAATTTTTGATGGAATCTGTGGTTATTTTTTAACATATTCAATGATTAATGCAGTCAGTGCTCAAAATGTCATTGTCATGTAACACCACCCTTAAATTTTACTATAGTCTCTGTTGTGTATTACTTTCATGTGAAGTATTTCGGTGAAAACATTGTATTCACTCATTAGATCTTTTACAATTTTCACAATTTGGTGGAATTTATAGCTATCATCTTGAGACTAATAACTCCTTAATATTTGAAAGGATATTCCATATTTTTATCATTTTGCAATTTATTGTGTGTTAATTTAGCGAGCGATACCATATGTTATTTTCGTTATTTTTTGTTTTGATCATCAGCTGAAAATTGTAAGATCTTTCATGAGCAGGAGGGAGAGAGGACATTAATCGTTCTCTTAGAATCTGATAGCCAAGAAGTACAGGCATGTTCTGCCCAAGCTCTGGCCATCATGGCTGAGACTGCCGCCTCTAGGAGTGTCATTGCAGAGTTTGGTAAGTGGTCATCATTGATAAGAGATGCATTGGGAGTGACATTTTGAATAGACATTAGACAGAATCTGAAAGTAATTTGATGAAGTTAAAAGTACCCAGAGTATCACAGATAGTCTGCTTTTATTCCCAGCTTTCTACTCTTGTAAATGGTTTGTCTTCAAAGTTTGTTTGCTTTTTTTTTGTCAAATAGAGTCATATTTAGTGGTCAAACACATTTTCCTAAACGAACACACAAAGTTAAGTAATCACTCAGAGCCAGCATTGTAACTACATGGATCTTAAATCATGCAGTATCAAGGTTCCATGTCTTGTTGTATTCAGTTTGCAGAGGGCTTTTCCTTCTTTGTTCTAAGAACACTCATATTAATCTTCTTTTTTTAATGTAGAAGTTTTTAGTCATGATTATCCATTTGTCACCATACCCTTCTTTCAGTTTGTCAAATATGGATGATTCATGGCTATTTTCACTCTCCTTCCTCGTCTTCAGATGGTATCGTCCCTCTGATCAAGCTCCTGAACAGTGACAATCTTGATGTGGCAGAGTTTTCCTCGCTGGCCCTCGCCAACCTCACATCCGGCCAGGTGCAGAACAGCATTGAAATTGGAGACAGGAATGGGGTGGAGCCTCTGATAGGCTTGTTGACCTCAGCAAGAGAGAATGCTCAGGCTAATGCTGCTCAGGTACTGACAAACATGGCCACAGATGAGATCCTGAGAGAAGACATTCAAAAGAAGGGAGTTGTAGGAGCATTGATTGCACCACTTCATTCAAGGTTAGATAATGATGCTTTTAATTAATGCTTTTCACTTTATAAACAATGCACATATCATTGGTACACCAGTGACTGTATCTGATGTACCTTAAACATAAATGTATTTAATGGTAACAGGCTGTAATTCATAAAGCTTGAAAGGTGTCTAGCGTAGATGTTATCACTACTTTTGATATTTCAGACAAAAATAGTTTGAATGTTAGATTCTGAAGAGCATTACTGTTAATCCAGTACAAAATTTATATAAATTATGCTACGTTATAATCACATTTAGGTATGGGTAATCATCTGTAATGGGATTGTTTATCTTATTCATATTAACTTATGTTGTACAAAGCATGTATCTCTTAAAATTAAATATTCATAATTTTTGCCAAGAGAGACAACACATGACTCTATTTAATACTAACCTTTGCCATCAACAGTAATACTGCAGTACAGACCAAAGCAGCTGTAGCTCTTGCTTCATTTGTTTGTGATGTAGAGACAAGAAATCAGGTGAGTGATCACATGACTTCCTCCTATTCTAATATCAACCAGTCAGAAATGCTGATATATGTGTATGCCCTGACACTTTCTTTATGCAATGAAAAGGACAAGAAACATAGACTGAAAAAATGCACCTAATGTGTCAAACTGGATGTCAGAACAGTTGTGATCAAAATGATTTTCTGAACTGATAAAATATCATTGTCAAATTGGTAAAATTAATAGTAAATAAGTGAGCAGTGTGTATCAACGTATCGACTGTTTACTATGTACAGCATGTATCAACCTCTTCTTGCAACTTTTGGAAGGAGAGCAGTGATTGGTAGTCACCTCAGCTTCTGGATGCCCAAAAATTATGTAACTGGCTCAACTGTTTTGTCCAAACATATTAGTCACATTACTATTGTTTGATTAGACATACTGTAATTTTAATATCACTAATGGGCGACCACATATACAGCATTATCTTCAATAAGATTACCATACTGTACATTATCTGTTTGTAACATACACTGTTGTAAATGGTTCAGTACTTTTTGGAACCTTTCATGCGCTTATAAAAAAATCCACAATTTCTCTCAAAACACTGTTACTCCACAGCATAATGCACATTCTTTTTCAATTGATATGGGGGAATCCCGTCGTGCCACCATCTCTCACATTTTACCATGGTGCAGGCTGTATTTGTTAATCAGTTACAATCAGTTGTAAAAAAGAATGAAAAGTACTGAAAGTGTTGTCAATTACTTTGTATTTTCAGTTGAGAGGCCTTGGAGGACTGCCTCCCTTGTTGAAGCTCCTTGACTCTGCTGATCAGGAGGTTCGTAGAGCTGCGTCGTGGGCTATCGTTGTTTGTGCCAACGACTCCCTCACTGCCACCGAATTCTGCAAGCTTGGGTATGTTCATACTGACACAGGTTCATGCCAATTATTTAAGGGATAAATGAACAAATTGTAAAAAGCATATTATAGAAACTTAGATGTTGTAGACCCTATGTCACCATGTGCCTGTAACCACCCTCGTTGTGCTTGTTTCTTGATGTTTTCACAGTTTTTTTTTAGATTATATGGGGGTTAATATTGTTGATAAGAACAGCTAAATGATGTCACCAGTCTGCAAATTATCTGTGCATATTCTTATTTTGAAGAATCATTTTCACCCAGGCTAGCACCCTCATTCCCAATTCATTCCTTATATCTGCTGATGTACACCCTCCACTGGACACATCCAATGAAGAAACATTAAATGAATATGTATACCGACCAAGAATGTCATGTAACACAATCCTAACTGGACATGAATATTCATTTCACCATTTTGGCTGAATGAATGTCTAATCGAATCATTTTAATTTCAGTGACCACTTGCAGAATGTGCAAATTAACTCTATAAATTAACATGTTATAAATTAAAATATAAAGTTGCAACATTTTCTTTCCCTGTCTTTCTTCTGTTCAGTGGTCTAGATGTTCTGAAGGAGATCCAACAATCTGCAACAAGACAGAATAGTTTTAGTGAAGCAGCGCTAGAGAGGCTGTTGGATAACATGCTCTCTGCTAAGTACAGCCTCACTGGACACCTCTCAGTCACTGACATAATAACAGATGGATTCTATGATGCAGGAAAGGTAACAATAATACCAAAAAATATCAAAATTGCAAGCAATTCCTAACTTTTTTTACTTGTTGTTGATGAGGTTAGTTGTGACTCATGTGGGATAATGTTATCCTCCACATTTCATGTATTCACTGGTCCCAAGTGGAGCATACTTACATTAGTCTACAACTTCAGACTACTATTCCTGTGCATTCTGTACGTTATTGTTGGCTAACCTGTCCAGAGTATGATGGTTTTTACACAAGCTTAACTAAGTATGCCAGGGTTAACTGTGTGATTTACTGTCTTGGTAGTACATTGATTGAGTTTACCTTTGACAAAACTGGCTCAACAGAACTTCTGCAATGTACTAGCAAAACCAGCTGTGTGCAAGCTATTTAGGTAAATGATTGTAATGATAAGTCTATACTGACGTTGTATGCTTCTCAGTATTTGGAGAGCTTGTTTTTCTTATTCTGATATATTTTTTTTTTGCTCCCTATTTGATTCATCTGCATGGAATTTCTTTGAAAGTCAAAGTCTTTAGGATGTACGTATATTTAAACCCTCCAGTGAATTATTTTGTTCATCCTACAGATTAGAGCGGATGAAAAGTTTCAAACCCTTGAAGAACTGAGCAAGCAGGATGTAAACCAAAAGAGACCAATCATACTTGTTAACTGTGGAGTGTCAAGAAGGTAATAAACACAGCTCCCATCAACATTTTCCCAAAATGTGACACGTCTCACTCGCTATCGTTTAAAAAGGAAATTGATAATAATATGTGAAATTTAAGCATTTTTTTTTTCATTTTTCCCCCCATATTTTATAGCATTTAGTTTTACTGCATGTTTTTCTCTTCTTGAATTACTAGTAGCCCTTCTGTGACTCCAGCTCCCACCGTTCCATCTGACGGGGACATCAGAGTTGACTCCAAGTCTAGCATGAGACCTTCCAAGTCTTCTGTCAAAGGGTGAGAATATTAAATACATATTTTAAATATTTCCTTTGAAATTTCATGATGTAGGTCTATGTTAGGCTGAAGGTTGTTTCATCCATAAGTTTAATGATGCTTGTCATATGGAGATAAAGAGTCTGCTGCTCTTTCTGTGTCACTATCCTCCTCGAGGAGGAGAACTGAGTGTTTTACTTTAGTGAGATGGTTTTTATGCAACTGCCACAGAAACCCTTGGAAACCTCTATCTGAGATTAAAATCCAATAACATTGTGAGTCATTCTGTGCCAGGGGTGGGCAACCTTTTTGACNNCCTCACTTGACCAATGACCCGCTACTGATTTTAAATAGTTCATTCAGAGGACTTAAAAAGCAATAAAACTCTTAATTCACAAAAACAATATAGTATTGTTGGTAGGTAATGGTGAAATATAAGCCTACGTGGCAGCATTCAATGAGCCGTCTGGCGCAGACTTTTTTTTTTCTTTAGACGTCTTGCTGGCTGCGAAAAAAAAGGAGATTTATATTTCTTTATCTGTTAATTACAATCTGTCAATCATCAAATTAGTAAAAAATAACCCAAGTCATATGTGGAAAGCACATGTATAAAAAAAAACTGATTAGTTAATGAGGAACTCATACCACAATCAAAACAAATACGTAGTAGGATTGCGTAACATCAGCTTTCAAATATTGTACAGAAAGATACAAAAAAGGTTATTTACATGAAAAATTTGGCTTTACTGAAACAAATTGAATTCTATCAAATAAAACACTATAAGCAAAACTGTGTGCAATGTATAAGTCACTCTCAAATATATAAAATTCTTTCACCCTGTATTTTACCTTTCTCCACAGTCAGTCTACAATGTTTGGTTCTTATCTGTGTTCCTCTCTTCCTGACATCATCCTCATTATACGTATTTATTACGGAGGTCAAAGGGCAAAATGATATGATTTTTTGTTGGCTTGTTTGCTTTCTTTTCTTTGCATCAGTAAAAGAGAGACCAAGAGGGAGAGAGAGGAAAGAGAATTGCGAGAGAGATTAGAGGCGGAGAGATTGGCAGAGCAGCAGGCTCTGTTGTCACAGCAACAGTCACCATATGAACCACAGTTAGACTCTAAACTAGAGGAATATGTGAACTCTGTCACAGATGAAATCCATCCACTGGCAACTACGAAGGATCAGGTCAAAGGCCTTGCAGAGTATGTATTCATTCTGTAAACAAATCACTACAGACAATGAGTTGCAAGTTAAATCAACGTTTTTGTGGATTTTCACATGCATGAAAAAGAAACTCTAAGTTGGTTTAAATATTTATTAAGATGTAAAGAGATTTATGGATCCAGTTGCACCTAGATGTTAACTGTGTGCCACATCTTAATTGACTCTCACATTTCAACTCAAATGATCTCATAGTTATGACATGAGCTCATGTTGACTCTAATGACATTTACATTGCTTAAAAATGGAAGTTATTCTGCTCTTGTCAATGACACTGACAAAGTCAGTGATTCTTCAAATCTAGTGAAAGTTCATATTGCAGCAATGTTATATCTTTACTGTAGCATGCTGCTGTGCATGTTGCACAGCATGTCGAACTGCAATTATTGTTGTATGTGTGTCATATTTCTAACGTCCCTCCAAAACACCAATTCTCACAATCAGAACTTCAATTTCCACTGGACTAGGTGAACTGGTAGATATCATCACATTATCCTATTGTTACGTCAGATGCTTTGCTATGGCTACAAGTGATAATGTTATTGTTTCCTTTTCATCTCCTTTGTCAGATTCGTGAGTCAGAAAATGGGTGGCAGTATAGAGCGAGGGCAACTTTCAGGTTTCAGTTACGAGTTGTCGATCAGTCAACTGAAATATGAGTTGAAAAGTAACATCATTCCAATTGGAAGAATAGACAGAGGGATCCATTATCACAGGGCTCTGTTGTTTAAGGTGAATTATTTCAACATGTTTGTGTTATCAATGGACAAATGAACTATTGTCTAAGTAATTTCTCCAGTGATTGATATAGATTGCAAACTTGATTTGATTATTTTGATAACCAGAAATTGTATCTTTGTGTTACTGTCATTTTAGTCCGAGAGATTTTCTAATTTTTTTTTTTACTTGTAGAAATGATTTTTGTTACTGTACATCATGTTTGGGACAAGCTTCTTTTAGTTCTTTCAGGGATTCTCTTTAATTAAACATACAACATACATAACACACTGACAAGTAGGTCATTGGTCCTAAGTTCAATTTAGTAACAGAATGCACGTCCTTTTTTAACAGCCCTCATGCTACTCAGTAAATTGAAACCTTTTTGTTTGAAACAAAAGCCTCAGTCCCAGCTTCAGATAATACTTTTTGTCATTAAGGGACAAATAGAACAGTTTCCAAACTTCAAGAAGCAAAAGTCATTTTTCAATGATTCACATGAATTTCATGTTTGATTTGGTTACTATAGTAACCAGAATTAAGTCTTGATGTTGCAGTCATTCTAGCCTTAGAGATGTTCATCAATAAATTTTCATTGATTTTTAGAAATGATTCTGTCACCGTACATCACGTTTCAGACGAACTTATTTTAATTCTGTAGAGATTCACTTTAATCAAAAACATATCATGCTACTGATAATACCTCAATGCTACTCAGTAAATTGAATCCTTTGTGTTTGAAACAAAAACAGAAGCTTCTGTCAAAGCTTCAGATCGTTATTAATGTTCTTTTATTTATGTCTCTTGGTTTTACTTTATGATGTAATTCATTACATCCATAGTTAAATACATTATCGGTCACTTATTTTCGATTTTGCTACTTATTTTCTTCCTCTACTGTTGGTCTTTTGTCTTTAGGTCTTAGCTGACAGGATTGGTCTTTCATGTACATTAACCAGAGGAGAATACAACAGAGCATGGAATGAAGTACTTTTAACAGATGATGATGATAATGTAAGTAATTACATTTATTCTATTTTCTTAACAATGAGTAACCTTTCCTTTTTTGAAATTGTATTTGCAAGGCATGATTTATGGCTGAGGCATAATTTATTGGTGGAGGTTTCATTATTTCAATTGTTTGAGAGGTAGGCTTCACAGTTACATGGTTGCAAATCGTGTTGATGCCACCCATTGGCTTTATGTAATATGCCATGGCTGGAGGTCATTTTATAGTTTGCCCACACTGAAATGATAATAATTTCTCAACAAGGCAATATGTTAATCA
>VJOZ01006011.1:0-18733 GCA_009801055.1 Stichopus horrens | reverse complement strand
TGTGTTTTACACCATAACAATACTTTAATACAACAATGTTATGGAGCAACAGGATTAAAAGAAAATTGTGAAATTTTGACTTTGACTACATTATTGAAGTACACATGTACGGTATTGATGTGTACTGTGCGGTATTAAAGTACACATACACTTAAGTCAACACATTCAGTGTTTACATTATCTAAGAGACGTACTGTACATTTGCAAATCTATGAGAAAACCATGTGGGATCAACATATTCCCCAACCTTATTGATTAGCTTTATTAGGTATCTATCATGTAAGTGTTTGTTCTTTTGATGTTACCATTTAAATAATTAACTTCCAGTGTGTTGCATACAATCCTTGTGATCAATGTATACTGCATGGCCATGACATGTCTTAATTCACTCTGCCAGCTGCTCAATTGCATGCTCACAGTATGGTACAGTAGGTTTGCAGCCCTTTGTGCTGCAACTAATTGGTAATCTTTGAGCAAGTGTGTACCGAACCAATCCTTGTAAGACGTCCGTATCACTCATGACTCCGTAATTGTACTATACTGTGGGTGGTAGTCCCAACTCGTTTGCAATCTCATTTCCAGTTCCAGTCTTGATCCTTTCCTTGTGTAATTAAAGCAAGCCCAATATACATATTATAAAAACAATGTTACATCATTATATTACAGTATCATCAATTATTTCCTTGTTGTCTAAGCACTACAGTATGATGGTAGGCCTACATGTCTTGTTTTTTTTTTTTTAAACTTAAATTGTTCATTGGCCATCTATCAAATATTAGGTGATATGAACAACTTTGATTGAACTCATGTCCATCACATATGCTTACATGCCAGGTCTGTAATAAATGGGAGAAGAATTGTCCAAATACAGGTACATGTGTTTTAAAGATAATTAATGGCGAGGGGAGGCTAAATGGTGTGAAGTCTCATGACAAATATAGCTGCCATGTAAATTTTTGAATGGTTTGCTGTTTCTGTGTCTGCTTCCCGAGAGCACATTCCAAGTGACAAAATCTGATAGCGTTGAGTAATTCCGATTTTCTTCCTCGTGAGGTGAAAACAATATCGTGGAGCAAGTTTCAGGGTCTACTGACGTTAGAAGTGTAAGTGACGAACTGTAAATTTCTATGTCTTCTTCATGTTTCATGTTATTGTGTATGCAGTAATCTTGTAATGTTATCAACCTCGCTTTTACTTTTTCAGGGCATGTTCTGTTTTCTTACCAGGATTAACCCACACTGAGCTGTCCTCAGTTGAAGCAGATTGTACATTAAAAAGTTCGCTCACAAGCAGAGTTGAGAGATGTCAGTTCTTTTGAATTCTAAGTCAACTGTATGGTTAAGGTACTTGAGAATGTCCTTACCCAGAGCACCACACATGCAAATTTCAAGTTTCCAAAATGATTGCTGTCTACCTGCACTGCGGTATCATAACCATTGAGAAATTTGAGAACAACTAGTGCAGCAGTCAAGAAAAAAGGCCTGCTGTTTCTTCTGTGCCATCTGGAACAACTTCTAATGATGTGTACAGGGAACAATTAAAGCTGTCTTGCTGCATCAGTTGCAGGTTGGAAACATATGAGGTTACCTCGCATCACCATGCCAACTGGAGAAAGTTGATGGTATTAATTGGCCATGTTGTAGAAAAACAAATGCAGTATGATGATGTATACATTTAAGTTACATGGGACACTAAGTGAAATGTTTCAAATCCCTCACATTTTCAAGGATTGATGAATGAGGTATAGGATTTTATTTCCTGCAGTAGGCCTAAAATCCAATTGGCAAAAATAAGTTTTTGCAAACCATGATGTCTGCATTTCCTGTACAAACAAGTGAAATGTATTTGAGTTCCCTCCGCTAAAAAAGGGGCTGTTCATTCATATAGTTAGGTACTGTAACATAGTTATGGTAGGCTGCCCATTCTGTCTCAAGTTCTTTCCATATCTGAAGTTTTTCCTTTCCTATGGTCACTTTATCACTCATACAGTACCTTACAAATTTGGCAATTGCAAGTTCCAAACTTAAAATAACTTGCGGTACATTTTGCTCCTGTTTGTTTGATTACACTGAACGGTGCTGTATATGAAACAGTTCTGTATGCTGGTGCCATATTGATTTTTCATTCCTTGCCAAAGGCAGGCAAGGAATCTTTGCTGTCATGATGGCGTGTGTATGCGTGTGAATGTGTGGGTGTAAGGGTGTGTGTGTGCATACAGTATGTGATGCCTTGGCTTGTAAACATGATATCTCAAGGAGGGTAGGGTGCCTGACCTTCAGAGTTGGTTGCTAGGTAGTCCATAATCAGTGGATGATCTCTTTTGTTTTTCAGGAAGGTCAAATGTCCTTTGGGGTCACCAGAGCTTAAAGTATGAAGACTTACTAAGGGAAATATCTAAGCAAATGAATGTTGCTGGAACTTCATACTGTACTGATCACATCGGTAGTCCTTGAGGAGAAGATGAGTTTCATTTATTTTTATGGAGGTCAAAGGTCATGTAAGGTCAATAGAGGTCATAGCTAAAAACCTTGTAAACGGGGTATTTTCACAGAGGAAAGTTACTTGAACTTCATACTTGATGTATTGGTTATCAATTGTAAGTTGCTGATATGTATTGTTTTTCATGAAGGTCAAAGGTCATGTGAGGTTACTAGTGGATAAAGTCTGAAAATCTATGATTGAAGGTAACTCAACAACTGAATGTTGCTGGAACTTCATACTGGTGACATTGATAGCCCTTGATAAGTAGATAATTTTTATCACTTTGTATGGAGGTCAAGGCCATGTGAAGTCAATAGAGGTAATAGTTTGAAAACCTTGTAGACATGGTATCTCAGTTAAGGGAAAGTCGCTGGAAGTGCAAACTTCACTTACAGTAGGTTGTCCATCATCAGTAGTTGATTTCTGTTACATTTCATGGAGGTCATTTAAGGTCATCAGAGATTCAAGTCTGAAAATCTATTGAGATAGATACTGTATCTCAGATTTGAATGTTGACTTCAAACTTCGTGTGTTGGCAGTCCATTGTAAGTAGATGATCCCTACTGTTTTCCATGGAGATCAAAGGTCATTTCAGGTCAGTAGAGGTTGAAGTATGAAAACCAATTAAGGGACCAATTTCTGCAACTGAATGTTGCTGGATCCTCAAGCTGTCAACATTGAAAGACCTTGATGAGCACTGTCATTTGTTGTGGAGTTCAAAGGTCATTTTGAAGCCAGTAGAGATCATAGTTTCTAAACTTGAAGACATGGTATCTCACAAAGAGAAAGTTGATTGAACCTCAAAATTGGTGTGCATTGTCCTTTTTTTTCCATAAATATTTCTGCGGAATCTGAAAGTCATTCAACTTCTGGTTGTTTGAGAAAGATGACACGAATTCCTTAATCTTCCAAGGGAAGTAAGGCATTTGTTTCACAGAAAGAAATCATCTTTTTAAAAAAAACTTGTAGACACTAAATATTCAAAATAAGGAAGAATGCTGGCCATCTTTATCAAAAATAAGTTTCTCTTAGATAGAAATTTAGAAACAGGTTCATTTTTTCAATAGCTTTATCAAAAACAGTGGTATTATCTTCAAATTCATGTAAACACTGTGTTTAATAAAATGATGTAACAAGCACATGTATGCATCCGTCCATGAAATCTTTCAAGATGTTTGGGGTCGTCTGTCTTCGTTTTTTGAGGTCTTTGTTTTCGGGATTTTTACCGTCTTCTGCCTTCGTTTTTGAGGTCTTTGTTTTCTACACACCCATGTATATATGTTTTCATGAATATTGAGCAGAACAAATGGCCAGTCTGGTTGACAAATGGCTACATCTTTTGTGCACTTTAAGACTACATCAGCATTTCAGTGTTCAGTGTCATACTCATCGAGCATAATGAAAAGTTTCACTTTACATTGGTCGATATTTATTTACTGAACAGTCAAGTTTGCAAAATGTCAGGTAGTTCGCAAAATGTCACATAAAATGTGGCAGCGTCACTGTTGAAATAAAGTGTCACTGTTGAAATAAANNNCAACATCCCCTGGTTGCCTTGGGAACTATTTTTCTCACCTCTACTTACAAGGGAAGAGATATGAAGCTGCTTTTCTTAATATGATTCGGTTGAACTTTCCTACTTCCATCTCTTGCCAACCAAATTTGAACTCGAGGGAAACAGAAAGAGAGAGAGAGATGGCACAGAGAACTTCTGGGAATTCATGTTGTTCAAATTTCTGATGAATTCCATTAAAAATTTCATCAATTTCAATTAATTTCCTATGCCACTATTCTCACCTTAAACCAAAGGGCTTCATCTAGCTATATACCACCCGTCCTGACATAACCAGATTAATTGAAACCTGAGTGGTTCTAACGATTCCCGAGGCTTCCATCATCGACGGCTAAATCCAGCTCGTCAAAAAATCTGGACTGTTCCAATGGGAGGAAGATGTATCCTAGTTGGGGGATTTAGGAAAAGAGAAAAATAAAAAAATTTTGATATGGATCAAATTAGTGATTGTCCCATGAGATGTTTGAAAAGCACAGAATAATGATAGTTTCACCTTTGACTTTACTATTTTGCACAAAAAAAAAATGGATTTACTCATTTCCAACTGCGTGCGTGGCGGGTAATGACGATGCTGTTAGTGCCACATGCAGCATCATGCAGACTGTCAAATTCCACTTTCAGTATGAAGTACTCGTTTTGGTGACAAGGAGATAAAGTATTTCAAAGCGTCACCTTCCTATTATACAGTAGTTTTGTAAGAATGTGCCTTCATCTTTTTGACTGCTAATTGGTGAAGCTGTGGTAATAAACAAATTTTGAGATCCGGACCATCGCCGACTCGCCGATTCTCTGTACACTGTCATCGTTTCATGTTTTTAACGAGCGCTGCATCATCCGCCCTCAGAGGTGCTCGCCTCTTTCTGGAGCTCTACGTCGGCCGCTAATTGTCAGTGGAGGGATTTCAGAAGGAAAACAAAAACAGTAACTATCAATAAAAAGGAACGTGTGCTGGCATCAAGCATGTTGATCTATCCATCCACCCTGGAATAACACCGGTCGTAACTCCGCCAGCAGCAGGCTCTGTTCCAATGACTGTCATACCTTCTGGCTGGTAATTACTGCTCGACATTCTTAAAGTTTATTCTAAAATTTGAAGCCCTCGAACTGTTTGTGTTTTTCGAGGGGGGGAATTAATTTTTTTTTCCCTAGTGGGGATGTGAATTTGTTTCCGTCTTTGCCGATTAAAGACCGAGGACTCTCATTCGATATCAGCATTAAATTTGAAAGCGTGGACTTGAATGCTTGGAGTTAAGGAAAGCGTAACAAGCTTGCGATTTTGGGGAAAATTTAGAGGTTGGTCTGAGAGGAATGTGAGTATATATGACATCTTCTGGTATCTTCTGTTGTCTGTGCAATCCTTATTCGTGACAACAACCTATTGCAACTTCGGTACTAAGTGATTGTCTTGTGGAGTAGAAAAATATCATTTGTTTTATTTCATGACATTTTTAAAGTTATAACTATAGACATGCCTGTAGATTGCGGATGCAATGCATTTTAATCATACACGTATGTAGTAAGCTTGTAACACAGGTCTGTTTCAGATTTTTAGTTTCAATTTTCCCTCTCATCGTATTGGCATATCGATTCATTTTGGGTGGGATTTGCTGAAATATGATATTTCAATTTTCAATATTTAATGGTGGATGATTCATCAGTGACTGAGTTTTAGAGAAATCTGGAATCAGCAAGGAGGATGAGTCATGGAAAATATTACTAGATCAAAGAAACAATGTGTAGGAAATTTACACCAATATTTTAGTTTTGTAGCATAATTTGATTCATAGGAGTCGTGTTCTCTATTATGCTTGATCATGTGAATTAGTAACATTAGTTCTAACAAAATTCAAGTTCAACTTCATAGTCCATAGCAGTGCACTGGTGAAAACAGTATGAAATGTAAAACATCACTGTCACTTAGTCCGATGGCTGGCATATTTCATCTGAATTTATTAATCACTTGCTCTAACATGGCTTGACATTTTGCCTGACCTGTTTCAATTGTGTTTATTCAAATTGATCGTAAATGTTACATTTTCTAGTGTACACAAGAACTTCTGGGCTTTTCCAACTTGTTCACCACGTGTTGGGCTGTGAAAGGACTTTTGCAAGTCATCCCTCCATTTTAGTACAAAATATCATTTTCCAAAAAAATATGTGTCGAAAGATTACTATCAAAGTTTCCTGGTCTAACTGTCACACTCTCTGCATCTACAATTTGCTTTACTGTCATTTGTATGTGATTGTTTTTTCATTGTTAAGAAATAAACTAAAAAACGTGTCTCTTGTATGTAAGTAGCGAGGGAGCTATTATCCAGGGTTTGCATTAAGTAGAGGGACTGGGCAATTTTCTCCCTAAAAGAAGTCTAAGCAAGGAGGGGCATTCCATCCCAAATACGCTACCCTCAAAATGGACTTGAACTGCAAAACTTCCTGTCTGCATTATGCAGATACTAAACCTGTACAAATTAGAATATATGTATAGAATGTATAGAATCGTGTAAACAGTCATCATCTTCCTTTACCATCGGCTTTAGACAGCAATAAAGGAAAATCAGCAGGAAACGTACCCAAGAAGTGTTGTGAATTAGCTAATATAGAATCAACAGCTAGAACTTACAGTAAAAGCTTAGATCATAAAAGGAAGTGTGTTTGATAAAATGAATTTTAAGCTGCTTGTTTCTCTCTCCCTTTATATACATCCCTCCCAAAATTATTCATAGAGGGCTGGGTTGACATTCCCTACCAAAGGGAAAAAGCTTGTTTTGACAGAGCAGTAGTATTTTTTTTTAAGGTGTTGGTTCAGACCTTGATGCAGGGAAGCTTTGTTGTCTTTTATATGAAAACTAATACATGCCCATTTAAATGGGGATATTATTCAAAACGAAGCAGTTAACCTTTGTTTGGTGAGGTTCAGGTGCAAAAATGTTCCACGGATCGATGATTTGACAGAGCTTCAGTCTCGCATCTCACATCGCAAGTGCGTGAGACTTCTTGTCTCTCATGGAGCTTCTTGAATCAAACACACGGAGAGCCACGCTACCGATTGTTTGAGCAGACAGGTTGTGACAACTGACCTGGCAGGTCATTTCGAGTCTGATATTTTATTCCTTGTGAGGCGTTGCAGCCATTCACGTGGAGCTTCCGTGTCAAACCCCGGCTTCCGTGTCAACCCCCGGCTCTCTCCCGGTCGGCAGTCAATCGGTTTCGACCAGATTAAGCCAATTAAGAACGTAAAGAGCAAGGTGACCACCGACCGACGGTGTTTCTGCTGTGACACATTAGCAAGACTCTTCTGACAATCTGAGGCGTGTGTCTGCTCTAATTGAGTGTCACAGTGTCCTCGTAGTCCACCACCGTGATGTCATCGATTGCAACAATTTGATCGTACAATATTAGGTTAGTTTGATTTCAGAATGCTAGGCTTTGATTTTCTGTGAAGTTTGTTCACACGCCGTCTGTCTGGCTGTCCTCGGAAGTTGGAGGATGGAAAAAAATTTTAGCGAGGTTTGATTTCTATCTGTCAAATGGGAAAAATTTCGACAAGTTAATTGAGAAAAGAGAGAAAATGAAGAAAAAAATGAAGATTGTGTCTTCAGGAACATTTTTCAATGCCCTATATGGAACTGGAAATATTTCGTAAACCAGAAGTCTATTCTTCCGTTGAAAACATGTTTAATATGGTAAAACTCTCAATGGCAGACAAATGAGCAACATGTTTAAAGTGGATTCCCACAACCCAAATTTTGTCCCTAGAACAGCACCTGATGACGGCGCCATATACGTCTTTACGATCCATTTCGTGGTTTTGTTGTCACTTGTAGACAGCCCAACTAGGTAAACTTTTAGAATTTTCACTTGAAAACATCATGTGGAATGCCTAGGTCATCAGCACCAATTTTGTTTACAGTTTCTGTGGTGTAATATAAACTGCCACCTGAAGTGGAAGTTGTGTCAGATTTACCTCTCAGGACTCTAATTTTAGAGCATCAGAAAGTCTTGGATGTTACTATGATTAACACTAATAAAGTGAAGCTGCAGTGTGTTGGCAAAGCACAATGCTCTTCTGCTTTTAACAAAACCTTAAACTTTTGACAAACATACACAATACCCTGATCTGCCTATTGTGCACAAACAAGTTCTGGAGTATTTGAATGATTGTGTCAAGCTCTGGAATGGTTTGACTCGACAGATTATGACTCGACAGATTAAAACTCATGATTGGTTTTTGTCCAATTTTGTCCGCAGCTCAAAATTGTCATTAAACAGATTTATAAAGTTGTAGGCACATCCATGTATTGGAAGCCGGCAATAAAACGGTCTAGATTTCTGCATTGCACAAAAGGTCATCTCAGGAGTTTCGGATCTTTGAAGTTCGCATATATTGCAACCTCCATGGCCTTGATCAATGTGCAGTATTCAGTCTAGAGCAAAATTTAAGCCAGGCATGGATGGCTGCTGCAGGTGTGAATATCTGAAAATTTTAACATATAACTTCAGACAAGCTTGAGTTTGGAACCAATTAAGTTGACATTTACTGTATCTATATTTGTCTATAGTGTAGGTTTCTAGAATTGGTCGTAATATATTCAAAAGTGCTGACACAGAATCATTGTTTCCTTTCCAAATACAGTAGCATGTTTATTTCTTTTTGTCTTAAAGGTCACAGCTTTTAAAGGGGAATAGCTGTCATCCCTACTTAATTTTTAAAAATCATCAGAATCTTTCAATACTCTTCTCATTTCTCTTACAAGTATTTTTCATGATGTTACTGAATGTCAGTACTGCATAAGCAAGGTGTTATGCCGCAAAGTAAAAAAATTCAGCTTCAACAATGATTTCACAATTCAAAACGAAGGTGGATGATAGGGGAGGGGTGGATCGGATGATGGAGACGTAAGAGTAGAGCCTATCAGATACGTCTTTTCGATGGTTCGAAACCTTGATGTGGAGAGGTGTGATGCTGTTGATTAATAATTCAGTCTTCTTGAATCACATCGGGGAAGCCATAATGGAATCAGTGATCAGGGTACAGCTATTCTGTAAGTGTAACACATGATCGAATGCTGCATTACGTAGTACATCATTCGATATTAGAGAAAGGCAAAGATTAAATTAAATGTCGCAAACTAATAGAAATAATTTTGCACTTGTCGCAAAGAGTGATTCGTCAAGAGCGAAGTTTGGTGGCTGAGACTGTTTTTAAATCTCTGTTCACTTTTGATCACATTTCAGCAGAGTCGAATCCTATTTACGTTTCTCATTATCTGGATCCGACCAATAATCGTTTTCGTGTCACGGCACTGCCGAGATTGCTGTCTTTTTCGATATTTCCTCTGTCTCGGGGGCATCAATTTTCTGGCGTATGTAGAGAGAGCAAAAGTATCTAGGTCAGCTGGAAAATTTGCATGCCATAAAATCAATAACAGTGGCACGTACAGGCACGTCTATGACGGCTGCACAAAGAATCTTCGTGAATGCAGAAACAAAGGGATCATATTTTTTCATTTCCCATGCCAGGAGGGATGTTTGTGATCGTGAGGACGTTTCTCGATGTCGGAGAGCAGGTGTGGGATCTTTGAATTAGACGGTATCTGTCACAAGAAAATAGAAGAGAGAAGAAATTCAGACTCCTTGTGTTGTTCTTTGAGAGGGTGAAGAAGTAGCCCCACCCTCCCATCCCCCTCCACTATATAAAAGTAGGGGAAAATTACAAATTCCTCCAACCATGCATTGATAAATGATTAATGTGCATTCCATCGAAATCAGTTGATACACTCACCTGTTAAAGGTCAAGTCGCATGAAAATGATGTTTGAAATACTAGGTGCATTAGTCATTCGAAATGTTATACATCCACAAATTCCATCAAAATCCATCAAAGATTAACAATTTCACAGGCGCATCAGTGTCTCACAGTCGCATCATGAATAAACATTGGCTAAGTATGCAAATTTGTGACATGAAGAGATGGACTCCTATGATACGTCTTATATTAATCTTTTGTTTACTTAAACTTTTTGTTATTTTCACTCCGGGTTTTACTTTGCAACTTCTCAATGAAGTCAGCTCATGCATTTCACACATCCTTTACAGTGTTTCAGCTCTCTGTATGAATAGGGTTTGTACAAATTTGCTGTCATGCAGAAACTGTCCCACAGTCCATAACAATTTTCTGCACTCTAACGAAAAAAGCCTGTACAATATATTGTAACGGTCACTCTCAAAACTTGCAGATGCAGTTATCTTTTACTTGTCCACATTAAGAAGTAACTTTCCTTCTTGACACTTCTGTGCTGCTGTGGTTTAATAATAAATCATTCTCAGCAATAAAATGTTCAGTTAGTTTTTTTTTTTCCTTTCAAACTTTGTTTTTATCCCAAAGGCTTTTTACCACAAAAATAATAATATGACAAATCTACTGGAGACTGCAGATGGCATGAATAAAATACCACTGCCACAGTAATTTTCCTCATCGTCTGATTCTTTTCTTCTGCCTCTTGCAGATAATCTTCAGCTTCAGTTGAGCCCATCCAGACTTTCCGAGAGGATGTCACAGGTGAAATACAACCGCCTCTCATCAGCTGACTCTGGCCTGGAGGACTCCTTTGCGATTGACTTTCGGTCACCGTTCACCTACAAGTCAGTTTATACTTACAGCAAGTCCGCTGCTCCGTACATAGGAGAGGAAAGAGGTACGCCCATAATCACACCTTCAAACGGAAAGATGGCCATCAGAGAGAGAACTGCGTTAAAATCTCAGTCCCATCATACTTTAAAAGAAAAATGAAAAACTGCAGTTCGAAAAAACACAAGTTTAACTTTAGAAGCTGTCAAATCAATTTGGGAGTGAAATATTTGAAATGTGACATGGTGCATTTAGTAGAATCCTCTGATCCATTTCAAAACATAAATAATTTACCCTTGGGGTGTTCGTATATGATTGATCCTCTCTTGGATTTCCATTTATGGGATAGAGAGCGGTTTCTTAAGTGTTCAAAATGCAATTTGGATGAAACATGGATTCATCAGTGGAGGTTTCTTCCCGTCAAATTAAACCTAGATCCTCGAGGTAAAGAATTGCCACGAAGTGGCTCGTAGGATGGCAATTACTCCTGCAATTTCAGAAAATCTGAGAGGGAAGGTACTCATAAAAAGATGAAACGTTTTTTTTCCCTGTTGCGATGTAAACCTAGTCAGTCAGTCAACTCTTTCTTGTTTTTACTATTATGTCTTTTTTTGTGAATCAGAGGTTTATCGCCGGCTGTAGATATCCAAACCAATTCGGGATAGACTGATTGTTGAAGATAAATCAAGAATGTCCATCTTCTTTTGACTCTCTCTTCGTTCAATTAAATGTCCTTATTGCCAGTTCAGACACAATTGCATACTGCACATCTTAATACCACTTTCTACTATACTACTTATGCATGCTTCATCACAGTGCACCTGTGTTTACTGTGTGGATGCCTGCCTCTTTCTCATATACTTCCATTAACTGCAACAATTGTGCATACAATAGTCCCTCTGATAAATGCAGGGTCATTGCTACTGGGGAAGGGGTAGGAGGGGATATTTACCTGTTCCTAAATATGTTGATACAGTATCCCTTTTGACATTACATACCCCTTTTGACATTAGGTACCCCTTTTGATATCAGGTACCCCTTTTGATATTAGGTACCCCTTTTGACATTACGTACCCCTTTTGACATTACGTACCCCGTTTGATATAAGGTACCCCTTTTGATATTATGTCACATGTAAGATTTCTCAGAGCTCTCTTTAAGACATTTACCTCCCCCTCCTTCCTAACTGTAATGAGAAAGTGGGGGGGCAAGTGTTTGTGTTAGGGGTAAGGGTTGTGCCCGTTGAGGCTTTCTCCCCACCAACAAGAGGGTTGCACCTCTCAGCCCTGAGTTATCAGTACAGTGCCATGTGTATCCCAATGTATAAACAGCTTGTGCTTTTGAAAATCCACTTTAGTATGCCATGGAACACCAATCTGACTTGATACATTGCATTTAAATCAATTTTCAAAGTTTTCTTGTTCCTGTTACCTCATGCATATATTTAGCCTGTTTCAAATTCTAGCTAGCATCTATGGCCTCTATGACCAAACTAAAAAATGCTACCCCGTAGCTTAAGCACAGTAACTTCTCCATGTTTCTAACATTTACCTAACATCTTGTTTGCTTAAACTTAAAACTTCATATTTTAGAGAAGAATCAATATTTCGTTCAAACTAGAAAAGGAGTGCATGCCATGGTAAGTTACATCTATTGTTCCATATACACTATACATATTAGAGTGATATTAAATAATTGGCACCATGGTGAAATTCCTGCTCCATTTGTTTTCCAGTTGGCATACTTTAAATCACTTCTCACTGACCTGTCTCAGCATAGCAATTACACTCCTGTCTGTCAAGAGTTCTAGCTGTAACATTTAACAGTGCCCAAACACCATGTGATTACCAATTTAGATGTACAATCTGTAACTTGGATTTGTAGTTTACAGTATGAGCTCCATCAGTCTGAACTTCATCAGTCTGAACTTCATCAGTCTGAACTTCATCAGTCTCTGTTGTCAAATTCCTTGATGATAAATATAAGTCAGCCTTCAGAGCATAGCAAAAGTCAGACAAGGACCTTCTTTTAGTCAATATCTTACATTTTTGTTAACTGTTCTGATCATCTATGCCACCTATATCCTAGATTGCAACTTGAGAGCAAAAAGTTCAAGAAACTGACATTTCCTCACATTGGGGGTACTGTGAGGTAGGAGTGATGCAATCAGATATCAAAATTTGACTGTTTCCCCACAGTCTGAGAGAACTGAAAAGAGACAATTACAGCAACCATTGATCGTTTTGCGTCCCATACACAGAACCACGGTGACTTTATTTGACAGGTGCATTCCCGATTGGAATGTAGAGGAACCAATGCCTTGGAAAAGTATTTCCCTATACCGTAAAACTCTCTTTTCATTTGTCCTCATTTTATCCGTTTTCATTTTGTTTGCTGAATTCATTCTACATCTTGACATGACACAGTTTTTTTTTTTTAGTAGAAACAAAGAAGGAAATGACTCAGTGTCCGAGAATACATTTTTGAACTCTGTGGATACATTTCAAACTCGTAATTACAGTTTGACATCTCTTCGGGCCATTTTATGTCTTTCATCTCTCAATCTTGCAGATTACAGACCATCTCGTCTGACGATCATTTGCTCCTGGACGGTCATCTTCATCAGCCATATTATCCTCTTCCTCACGTTTCCGATCTCTGGTTGGTTCGCAGTCAAGGTAAGAGAATGTAAAGTGTAGCGTTCCCATTTCAGAGAGCCCTTGGTTAATTTTCCCCGATGTTGCATTCTCTCGTCAGGATTCACGATCTCGTCGTAAAGATGCTCCTTTGTTTATAACGTAAGTGTTGGACAACATGCGCCATAAAGTGCAAACTGTGGTAGTAAGAGGCAGTGCTAACCAGCACTAGCTCTCAAAAAAACATTTGGGTTCCAAGATTGTTTAGAGTGACTTGCTACCCACTGACAAAAATTTATTGGCCTGATGTATCATTCAGTGTCTGTCAAAAGGGTTTTCTTCCGTGAGCCAGATGCACCAATGAAAACTACAAATAGAAGAGGACAGGGTCACTGCTCTTTTCGAAGAGTTGTACCGAGAAAGAAAAAAAATATGTGAGAGAAGAAGAATTTGGAATTTGCAGAGCTTTTGTGCTGTGTCGCCTAGCATTTCCTTTCCTTCGTCCTAAATTATTCTTCCATTTTTGTACTAATTTTAAACCAGCAGACTGAACCATAGGTAAATCTGCAAAATCTCAATTTTCTTTATCTAAACATTTATTTCATGAAAAGAAAACACGTAGCAGTTGCTGGGGGAGGATGTAAGGTCACTGCAACAATAGGCATAAAGAAGAAAAAAAGAAACAAAACTTCCGCAGTTGTTTGAATGAGAATATACAGTCAGATAGTTGGTATTGCCAAAGGGGTTACTTTGTTTAATACGTTAATGAAATTTTGGCAAAAGCATCCATCAGCCAACTAGGAGAAGGAAGCAGCAGCTGGGCATCTGATGCCTGCGGTGATGCTCCTTCTCCAAGATACTTCAAACAAGAGACGGTCTGAGACTGCGTCTGGGATGTATAACTTTTGACCGTGCCTCACGTCAAGGGTAGACATTTCCACTTTTCATACTTTTGGTGTCACAGTGCACTTTCAAATCAGTAAAATGTCTTTTGAGTACCAGTCAAAGAAATTTTCTCAAAAAAGAAAGAAAAGAGTAATGCTAGAACCATAGATTTAGAAGTGGTATGATGGAATGAGTGAGATGGTGGTAATGAGGGAGACAGAAATAGGATTGTCTTTAAATGTTTTGATTTCATCATCTGTGGCACATAGTTGCTGATAGTTACATGATTGTTGTCGGATGGTTACAATCCCCTTTGAAATCTCTGGTGTATGGTCTGCTGATAGACCAGTTTGCGTACTGTTCTCAGATGAGGTAGTAGACTTGATAAATGTTCTCCCGGTGTATGCGATACCCCCAACGAGAGTTCATGGGTACTTGAAATTTTTGGATCGTTGGGTGCTGTACTCCATTAAAGATATGAACCATTGGTGAATGTAAGGCTCGATGTAACAGGTAAATGCAGACATCGATGTTCGGTGAGTGCAATCTCCAAGCAAAAGTGAGAACAGATCTATTACGGGTGAGACATGATTACACCGAGTGCCTGAATGGGTACCAACTAGTGACAGGGCCACTGAAAGGGAGGGGATGGGGTAAATATTTCCTTGGGTCCTGGACAATTGGTGGCCATCAAAATTAGGTCATGGGATAATTTACACCAAAATATGGAAGAATTTGAATGTAAAAACATTTTTATTTTTCCATACATTTGTAATTTAGTGGATAGTCACATACAATGTGACAATCACAAATTTCGCAGAATCTTCATGAACCACCTCATGTGGTGGGAAGTCAGATGGATGGTATGGTGCTTTTCGCTCATGGTAAATCATGCCAGCAGTTGCAGATCGACATAGGGGTGCCAGCCCCACCCAAACTTGCCAAACATTCAATTTCTCTTGGCTTGGCTATTGTTTAATGAGCTTGTACAGTGGCATCAGTATGTACACTGGACATGTGGCAACAGTGAATATGTTCAGTGGGGGCGATATGTACAATGACCACATCTACTACAGAGATCTGCAGATGGTTGAATTGTGGCTACAAGGACAGTCAGTGTAGATGTCTACTTGTGGTTGAATGTTGACGTTAAGTGACCATTGCTGCAGGTGTCTATATGCTGTTAAGTGAAAGAAGGAGCACTTCACAAGTCTCTGTGATATCTTGAATTTGCAGGCCTTCATCAGTCATTTGAATCTGTATTTAATAAGGAGAACTCCTTCAGATGCAATTCAAAGTAGTTTTTTACAAAGTTGTAGTTTATAATAATACTTGAAAAGTCCTTTGTTAGTACTTGTGGCACATTCATTGTCATGTGGAGCATTATTGAATTGATATAATTTCTTTGCACATCTCAAATGTGGTAATACAAGTTATCTAAATTTGCAGTCTCGTACGAATCATCAACTTTCTTGTTCAGTTTCCGACGCTTTTCTCTATGCCTGAAAGTTTGAGACTCTCTTTAAAATGTTACGTCTCAGAATTAACTTTCTTGTTCCTTTGTTTCACTCAACCTCAACCACCCCAGTCATATTATTCTGAATCCTATCCCATATCGCTACAATCCAGAGACCGAATAAATGGAGATGTTTCGGTTACCTGCATCGTTTTGTATTTTTGTCTAAGTCATGCATGGACACTGAATTTCCTGCTACAGTATATAGGTTACATTCAGGCACCCTGACCCAGATGTTATTGACACAGTCTGAGAGGTGGACCCTTAAATCCAATCAATTTGGGAACGATTTGACAGATTTATCTCCCGGAGTAAAAGAGAGGATTGTTTTCTTTGTTTCACTTTTCCTGTCAATACTGTTGGCTGTGATGTATATAATGTTCTCAAAGTGTCTGGTTTACTTTGTGCTTGCTGAGAGGCAAAATTTACACTCAAGTTTGAAGAAATGTGCAAGACTGGCCAGGATATGACCTGTCATTCCAGTTGAACAGTGTACCGGAACTTTGGGAATTTCACACAATTTGAAGCAATCAGCTCTGGACATTGAGAATGGTAGTCATGAGGTGACATTTAGATGTCCAGTTGAAATAATTTGACATTTCCCCTAAACTCAAAAGTTTAGTAAGAAAATGTCAGCATATGCTAATAATCTGATTTTTTTTTACAAAATGTGCAAATTTGCTAAAGTATCATGCACGCTGGACCTCCTGTACCTTTACATCTGAATAATAATGGAAACAGGTCCACGTTAGTCGGTATCAGTCACCAGCTCTCCATCTCAAAATGTCCCCTCATGGCGTCCATGCTTGATCATCTCATCTTGAACTTAGGAAGGAGTGGAGGAAGAGTAAAAGGAGAAAAAAAGAGGATCCAGTGAGATATCTGTCCCTCGTCACAGCCAGACGAGATGAATATGTTAAGTAATTATGAAGAAAAGAAGTAAAACTTCACTTTCGCTACTGAAAACTTTTGAAAAGGAACTTTAGTAGTAGGTGTTTAAGTTTAAACCTGCACTTACTGTACATTTAGTCTTGACAGTAATGGTGTTGTTTTCATAATTACTTCTTTCCAAGTGTAACTTCAGTTTTCCCGCCATTGTTGTGCAGGGTATCGCTATTTTGGAAATGTGTGACTCATCACATGCACCAGCAATACTAGGTGACATATAAGGTAGCATGTGTGATGTCGCGATTCACGTAACTTTGCAACAACATGGCGACTTGCGACTAAATACATAAAAACTTCTTATTTTCTTTTTGAATTTTATAGTGCTAATAATACTAATTGTATTTTTATGGTACTAAGTATAGTAATTTTTGTTGTACTAATCGTAGTACTGAATAGTGTCAGATTCTTTGCTTGAAAAACTATATTTCGAGTATCATGCACGACTATTTGGAAGGCTGTGCAACAGTTTTCCTTTAAATATTCAATCAGTGTTGAGGGTTAATAAGAATACATGGATATTTATGAGACCCCGTGGTTATGGTTGTTCTTGACATGGACTTTATACTAAAGCTCCATCAGATGAGAGTTGCTACAGGACCGCACTTTGATTGGCTCAGTTTCTTCAGAAAATATACTCTGTTTGATGCTGTTATTGGATTACTACAGTAGGGATGCACAAATTGACTGGATACAGAACAGTACATATGTTGGATACTGATCTTGATATCATTATTATTTTCTATCCTTATCCATTTGCATAATGTAAGCATAAAAGTGTGGTCTGGGCCTCCATTACAACGACAGCCATTCATCTTTCCCATCCTGCATACCTCCAGTCGCCTTCTCTTCCAAGTGGTTTTGGACAGAATTATCTGAGAATCTTATGAAAAATTCATCGTCGCCATTTCCGATACTGTCCCAAAACTATTACAGTATCTTAGAACCCTCTCCATGTGAGTGGAAACTGTCCCTGTTCGAACACTTTGCGATTCATTCCGACATTTCAATAAACAGATCAATTTTCCTTTTCAGTGTGTTGAATAAACACACTACATCGGCGCTAACGCATCAAGTACGCCATCCTCAGACGTGTCTTCCGGCTTCCTGCGTCTCAGACTGCTGCCTCTCGGTGAACCATACCGGCGCCTCTCGTCACGTCCACAGTCCAGTGTTGTTTGCATTCCCATCAGAAGTGTACACTTCTGCAGCCACAAAAACGGAGAAGTGTCAGCGCAGAATATGAGGAATAATTTTCTATTTATGACTTTAAAGCAGTGTGGAGAGATTCCTCAGTGAATACTAATGAGACAAAAAAAAATATATAGTTTGGAAGTTAGATCCTAGACTGTGAAAGTAGAGAATGTTATCTGCCGGTTTTCTGCAAGGAATATGTTTGCATAGAATAGAAATTGTAAACCTTTACCCCAGATAGCAGGGTGTTTGGCAATGTTTTGGACACTGTGTGACCATGATTCACAGCACACAGAGATGCCCCACTAGATAATGATGCAGTGGAGTGACAAGTGTCATGTAATGTTGATGTCATATGATGGGAATAAAATGATCTGTTTGTCTCCTGTCCCGTCCTTTCCCCTCTCTTCCACTCCCTCCTCTGCCTCCCAGTCTCCCCTCTCCTACTGTTCCACACCCTCTCCTGTCCTTTCTCCTCTCTTTTCATCCCTCTCCTCTGCTTCCCACTCTACCATCTATTGTTATGTGATTCATTCCACACCCTCTCTTATCCTCTCCCCCTCTCCTCTGCCTCCCACACTCCTCCTACTGTCGTGTGATTCATTGCACATCCTCTCCTGTCCTTTCTCCTCACTTTTTGACCCACCCCCGTGCATTCTGCTCTCCTCTGTCCCATTGCTATGTGATTCATTCCACACCCTCTTGTCCTTTCCCCTCTCCCCCCTTCCTCTGCCTCTCACTCTCCTCCTACTGTTATATGATTCATTCCACACCCTCTCCCATTCTTTCTCCTCCCTCTCTCTCCTCTCACCCCACCTCTCCTCTGTATCCCACTCTCCTTTCTCCCACTGTTATGTGATTCATTCCACACCCTCT
>VJOZ01006007.1:0-13669 GCA_009801055.1 Stichopus horrens | reverse complement strand
ACTGTTTACACAACATGCTAGTCGTCATACGGCATGAGTCGGCCGGCCGAAAGAAAAGTAATTCTGTTTCGGTTGAAATCGGGCTGGTGTGAGCGAAATGAATCTCAAGTTTTTGTGATTATGTTGTGTTGATTTGTTTTGGTTTTATTTAAGTCCGCATGTTCTGGTAATGCTTTAGAATTAATTAAAATTTAAACTAGGTAGGCTACACAACTTTTCAAACTGGGCGGAAAACTTTCAAACCGGGCGCTGAGAAGCAATACTGAATTCAACCCTAGTGGACCACCAGTTAAAATGGACTGGCTAGAACTCTGGTAAATATTTTACAATTCTCATTTCAGAGCAAACTTGATGACAGTTTTATTTAGTGGTTGAAAAAATACTCTGTTATGAATTTTGCTTGCAGTGATGTATGTTTAGACTACAGAAAACATTGACATTTCTTACAATTTCCTAAGGAATTCTATTTCAAGGATTTGTTTTATTGGCAAAGTGTGTGTACTTACCATAATATATGATTCAAGCATGTCGCAAAAAAATGGTCAGTCAGTGAAATCACGAGTGCAACTAATGCTCCTGTCAATTTGATATAAAAGGGAACACGGTGTTGATGTCCAGATTGTGCGTGAAAGGGATGAAATGTGATCAATAAAGTGAACACATTACTGTTACTTAATAATATTCCTTTGCAGGATCAGAAGGTCAGTCATGTGAAATCTGAAGACAAACCAGATTTGGCTTCAAAGGTAGCAAAGCTAGAGGTGAGTATGAATTAACTATGTATGTAAACAAGATGTGTAACTTTTCCCCAAAAGATAACAGGGGGTTGCAACAACATTTCCACAGTCATGTAGTATCTAAACAGGAATGTACTTACAAGAGAAAAATCATCATCAAATAGCCATGAAATTTTGTGTGTGCAGACAATAAATTGAAGTTGCAATTGGAAGCAGGTAGTCCGTCAGTCTTTTTGCTATTCAGGTAAAGCATGATTTCAGTCATTTTATTCAGTTTTTTAACTTGCTTCTTGTGCCAGTGTCAGTCCTGTCCCAACAGGAAATGTAAGTCATTTTTTCATTCCGCTCCACGTTTGCAAACAGTTGCTTAAATATTCTCCAGTCTCAGATCGAGGATGTTACAAGCACACTGAGAGATGAACAAGAAAATAGAAGACTACTTCAGCATGAGTGAGTAAACTGCCTTGCTTTAAAAGTTGGTCCCTAGATCCTGCCATATCAACATTCAGTTTGTTGAGCAGATATTGAAAACACACATTAACTAAAACCATATCATTAACATCGTTTGCCAGATGATGGTGAGGTATCTCACCCTATGGAAATTTGAAACTGAATTTAATAATAGGGCAAGGTGACTTTGTGAGCCATTTTAATTTCCATGACCATGCATTGGGTCTGCGTAAAGGATTACTGTATACAGTCTGTATCCCTGTATTTGTAGCACTTAGAACTTTTCATTAAGCTAATCATTTGTGACATTTTGGCATCCCATTAATGATAATTTTTAACCGTTAGTTTTTGTATGTTGAAGACTTTTATTACATTGCATCCCCAAAACTGTTACCCTTTATAGAAAATTTGCAAATTTCTAAAAATGAAAGGAGAAAAAAAAAAGTTCATTCACTGTGGTTACTTAGTAAAGGGTACACTAAAAGTCTTATAAGCATGGTATTTGGCATGTGTATTTGGTCACAGAACAGATACATCTACTAGCTGATTAACCTCTCCACTGGTCGTATTTCTGTGGGAGCCATAGGAAGGGTCTGGTGGTATTAAAGCAAATCAAATCAACAGTGGCTTTGTTTCACTTGGTAACAATTGCAAGTGATAGTCACAAGAAAGTTTTATCAGATGTCCTGTATGTAGATCAGTTAAAAGAAACCAAACGAAGAACTTCAGGATTCATATTCGATCCCTTTGTGATGGTAATAGTCACATCAGGTTAATTGAAAATAATAACCAACAAATCAACTTTCGTAAACTTTTGCATTTAGACTTGAACTGTCCAGAGATCTCTGTGAGTCCTTGCAGAACAGAAGAGGTACATCTACAGAGAAAAGAGGAGGGCGAAATGCTGTGCAGGAGCAAGGAATTCAGACTAAGGATGCTGAGGATGGTGATGGTGATACTAAAACTGAAGTGTCATGTCAGACTGAGGTTGGTGTTACCACTTTTCCAATTATCCTTCCTTGAAGGTAATGTGGGATTAAATTGCACAATTCACTGTAGTCAGACAGCGATCATTCACAGGAAGTGGACAGATATCAATGCAGAACTACTCTCTGCTGCTTCAGATTTAGCTTGTTCAGTAAAACTGTTCACAGCAGTGGTAATTTGAGTTGTTGTTTTGTGTCGTCTGATCTAGATCCTGTCCTCTTCTTGTTTGTTACTTGGTACACATAAGGAAGTGCTGAGTTGGGTATGTTCTCTGCCAATTCCCAGCCTTTGGGAAAGTGGCTAAAGACTGGGGGATACACTCCTATCCATCGGATGATGATGGTAAATGATGGTCCTGGGAGTAGGTTTGGGTTTGCATTGGCGATTGTTTTGTTTCACCCCTGCTTCATTATCCTCTGGACACTTGTAGAAAAGAGTAGGGGAATCTGCCGGTGTTTATCCACAGTCCTTGGTGAGCCCATATGGATTTTCTGATCCTCACACTGTCAAATACAAATATTCAGATGCCTTGGAAGTCAAACAGAGCTCTGTAGCTGATGTGTAAATTTTGCCGGTTTCATATGATCTATGTTCTGCTCTGATAAATACATACTTTCAGTGTCTACTCACAGTGAATTTAGTTCTTTCAGAAACATCAGTATCACTCTGAATGAAAGCAGAGATAAACACATGTTATATCTACTTTCCAAAGTGGACAAAGTTTAGAAGAAATCAGTAGGAAGGTATGATTGAAGGCAACCAAGCTAAAGGCAAGGAAAACAACATGATTGCTAAATCAAACACATCACCAAATGTAAAATATCCTAAAAACTTTAATATGAACATCCGCACGGTGCTCTTAGCACACTACAGTCGACCTAGAAACTGTTAGTAATATCATGATGTAAAACAGTCTGAAATGTCTGTAGATGAATGGAAACATTACAAGTTTCTTTGCAGTATGCACTTTCCCATTAATATGCTAGTTTATCTATATGGTGATCGTCAACAGTTCATTTGGAAATGATGGCTATAATCTTTATAGGTTACCATTCTGAGGAAGCTAGGTGTTATGAGATACTTGTCATTGACAAACACACCCACACTGTATGAAAATGAGAGAGAGAGAGCAGCAACATTGTTTTCAATTCATGTCTGTTTGCTGGAATGGAATTACGTCAGTTGTGAAGGTTAGCAAAGTCAAACATTTTGATCATGAGACATGTGATGACATGTTATCCAAGCATGCATCTCTTTTTATGTATTTTATTTGAATTCATAGTCGTCTGTTTTATTTCTTTGGCACAGAAAGAGATTTCTTCGAACCGTTGGCAGCCTACACATTCTAACAAATATTCAGCAGGTATGCTTTTTCAAAGTATTGCTGAATATTATAACTTTCAGTTCATTTTTAATGTAATGTGTATAAAACTGCTCATTTTCTTGCCTCATTCTTTTAAAGTTGTCTGATTTGTTGGTGTTTGCTATCGTTCTCACAGCATCTCATCTCTTGGAGGAGTACATGACTAATCAGAGAGCATTGGAGGAACAGGTGAGATCAAAACAGATAAGTGATTTCTCCTGAAAAGGTTTCAACTTTTTAGGAGTGACATGAACCAGCTTATTGTCATGTTGTTAAACCCATTTTGTTCCAGATTAAATGGTGCACTTTTGCAAAGTTGGACATTGTATGGATTTTGTTTAACAATGTTGTGGCAGAGTGCATAATGCTGCTACACAGCTGTGGTAGTGAGTTGCAGGGTAAATACCATGGGCAAGTGTGGCATTGGTTAGGTATCATTTTCTTTCTCAGTTGGAATTCTGTTCATAGTACAGAGTCCTCTCATATCGATCAATGTGATATAGATGCGATGATTTGAAAATCAGTCTCAAGTGCATGAAGGTAGTTAAGTATGAGTCAGGAAAGTCTGAAACTTGTTATTATGTCACTTTGGCAACTGAATCAAGGAGAAGGAAATTACCTTTCCAAGATCTGGAAGGGATTTTGCATTTGCCTTTATTTGAGCATCTTTAAACCAAACTTGTTTAGTTTGCTTTATTGGATGTAGGATGGAAGGGGGGGGGAGCTGTCGGGTATAGTTCCCCCCACCAGTGAATAACACCGTTAATGAGACTGTAAACTGATCCTGCTCTTCTCACCTATAGGATCCCAGAAACAGAATGATGAATCCCTGTAACTTGTCACAGAAGTGTCTTAATAGAGGCTTTACATGAAAAGAGTTTGCCAAAGCAGGGAAGCATTAAGGGATAGTCTTTGCCTGAGTTCCCATGCAGAGACATCCTCATCATGTGGCAGATGTTTCCTACTTAAGAGATAAAACCAACTTGAGAGTAAAAATGTCAAAGGAAAAGTAAAAAAACCTGAGTTAATGTGACTGTGCTCATAGAGTTTAGCTCTGTTTACATTTTGTTGTAGAGTTACATAAAACATTAAAAACTTTTATCTGACGATTATTTCAAGTCTTCCATGAGCTCCTAGAACTTTTCAGTGACTGGTTTAATGGAGTTGTTAAACTAAGGAAGCATGAAGTTTGTTTATAACCCATGGAAACATTACATGTAATTCTTGCCCATCTGGAGATTTCCTCATCATGTGGCTGATGTTTGCAACTCAGAAATTAAAGTCATTTTGATGGAACATCATTGAGAGGAAAGCCTTTAAACGAGGGAACAAGAACAGAAGAGGCTTCTTGAATTTTAGCATTGTTCCAAGCGGAGCTTGTGATAAAGTGTTTGAAACATTTATGTGTAATTAGTAACGGCTAGCTTGTTTAGGTATTTTGTGGAAGAGTCACTTGCCCTTAGCCTTTTGTGCATTATGTCATGCAAGCAGCCTTTGTTCAGCAGGAAACTGGAGGAAAGGTGAAATCTGTTGAATGTTTCATCCTGCTGAGAATCAGCTTAAGTTGACTTTTTAAGACCAATGCAGGCTATTTTAATTTTCATTTCATGTTTGTGAGAAAAAAACACCACAAAATTACATGGAGAAATGCACCATGCTTATTGACGACACTTAAAAGAGCAAGAAAAGTAGTAGAACCATTCTTTGAATACAGATATTTTAATCATGATGAAACGTGAACTGTGCAGAAAGAAATTAATAGCAAGTATGAGTGTTAAGCTTCAGCCAAGAAAGATGTAAATTGTGGGAGAGGGGGGGGCATTAGAGGAAGTATGAATTGTAGTTTCTTTTAATGTAGGCATCAAGTAATGAAAACTCCAGTAGGTAGTTGTGATGTCTCACAAGACTATGCTTCTACATCAGAGGTAATTTTGTTTTGTCACTAGTTGTGTTAGGTCTCCAAATACAGACAGATTTGGAACAAGTCATATTGTCTCTGTCTAATTGCCACCTAAATATTCTCATAAGTTTATTATTTCATAGCTCTCTTTTGCTGTATTTATGACAAAACTTTGTAGGTTAGAGAAATTGTAGTACTTCTCATAAAATGTAGGCCGGTTGCAGGGCTCAAGAATGCTCAGCAGTGACTTCTTTACTAACAGCCTTTTGCAGTAGATAAGTAGTTTATGCAGTGCTCCTGGCTGATGAAGGTTCTCCATAGAGTGATCTGATAATGTGAAAGTTTGGCAACATAATCCTCCAGAAAAAAAAAAAAAAAAACTTTCCTGATTCAACAGTATTGATGAGTGATTTAGTAGTGCTTTTGTTTACTTGTGTGGAATTCTCTCAATTCTAATTCTGCAAACTTGGTCTCAGTTGATAAAGTATTTGGCTTCTTGAAAGATGACACTAATTCACCCCCAGATAAAAAGGTCTAGTGCTTTTCATGTTTGAGTTTAGCAGGCAGGAAGTAGCGCTTGAACCCTTTTCCTCTGTCAAAGTAAGCACTCAGTCATATTACTCTTTCTTACCCTCAAAAGGTGAAGAAATTAAGTCAAGAATGTGCATCTAAAGACGAAGAAATGTCAAGAGTTGGTCAGAAGTATGCGGTTTTCATTAAGAGAAATGCTCAGTTGGAGAAGGATGTCGGTGAGTACTGATGAGGGCGATGTAGAGTCAGTCGTTTTGGTTCTAGAAATCAGAGAAGGCAGATTCAGGAGTAGAATGTGGAGCATGGGGGGGGGGAAGAGGGTGGGGTAGATAGTATTGGTCATGAAGTCTTTGACTGAATTTTTAGTTACATCAATGAAGCTCCATTATGCCTAGCATCTGGAAGTGTCAATAGTGAAAGTGGTTTCATCTAAACATTCTCCATAGTTTGATACAATGTAGTTCTATCAAATGTTTCTTCCTCCTTGGTGCAGCCACTCTTAAGCAACTGCATTTGCAATTTGGTGCCTTTCCTTTAGTTGCTGAGAAAAAAGTTTTTAGTGCTTGTTGAATGGGAAAGGCCAAAAGTTTTTGCTTTGGTTACATTAGGGAAAGAACATGCATTTTGTTAGTTTAGCACATAACTGCATCTGAGTTGTTAAATCGTGCAAGATGCATCAGCGATTGAATGCTTTTGCATTTTGTCATTGTTCCGGAGATGGATTCACCCAAAGATTGTCTGCATTTGTCCACAATGGTCAGGAGATAGTTGTGTATCACCTTGTTGGTGTGCAGTAGAAAGATATTTCATCCAGAGGGTTTGTTTTAGTTGAACAAATTGCATTAAGAATGTAGGATATGGTCTTCCATTGCCTGGTTGGCATAAAAATTGTGGTATTATCTCTTTCCTTGGCGCATCAAAAGCTTAATATCTTAGATTGTATGAGAAAACAAAACTACCTTCACCAATTTTTATTTTTAATGTGTATGCCTTTGCAGAATCATCACAGTTGAAATAATAAATTTTATATTTGCTCAGAAAATCCAGTTTGTAGCAGTGAAGAGGAGAGGCTAGAGGTCATGTGAGGGAATTTTCCACTAAACTTTTAGCAACCTTTCTGTGCATCATCTATCCCAATGGGAGCAATTGCCCAGCAGCTCACCCCATGCCTCTTGGTTCTCCTCTTTGTTTAGGGAAAAATTTCCCCAGTGGGCTTTGTATTTTATTTACTTGCATGTGGAGGCCCTCCCCTCGCAGTATGGACGGTAAACTATTCAGAATGCCTTGTGTGAGTTTTAATATGGCATGAACCTAATTAAAAGAATCAGCCAGTGACTCACAAATCATCCTTGACTCTCATTAGAATCGCTGCGCTCGAGCTTGAGCAGACAGGAGCAGACGGTAGAAAGACAACAGAAACTATTGGAGAAGAAAGACCATCAACTTGGAGACAAAACAGCAGCATTGAAAGAACTGAAGTCACAAAAGGTAGTAGACGACTCGGCAGTAAAATCAACCATAAAACTGGTGCCACATTGTTTGTTTCTTGGAGGAGGGGTGTGGGGGGAATTTGCTTTTGTTGCCTTTGCTCTTATATTCAATCTTTTCTTTGTATGAGTTTTTTTTTTCAGGGTGATTTACACCCACAGGTTTTTGCAGGCTTCCTCTAATTACTCCCCAGCCTCTTTCTGTCCTTGACGAGTATGCTGTTTTAATTGTTGTGTGTATTTTCTCAATATGTTGAAAGAGTCTGAAATAAAGTTTACGAAACTGAACTGAAACTAACTTGGATTGAGAATGAGGGAGGGTGAAGGGAAATGATGCACAGAATTTTGACTGTTGTGGCAGACATTTTTGTATGGGTGTAAATTGTTGAAATTGTATTCTGTGTGGTCTATCTTAGCTGTGAAGACTCCCTATGTGCTGCCCTCTATATGCTGCTTTTAGAAGCATTTTGCCACATCATGTTACGAAAGAAAAGTAATTGTTTGACATGATTTCCCATGTCAGCGTAGCCATATCAGCATCTAACATTTTAAAAACAGAAAGTGAAGATTTACTTTAGCCAGCATTTGTGTGTAAATGTCTCTCTCAGATCTTGATTCAGGTCTGTCTTTGTATCAGACATTTGTTCCAAATTCATAGGCACAAGTATGCAAATATTGTTGGCCATTGTGCCACTGGCTAGAGCTCACCTAACGAGGTCACTTTCACATGCTTTTAAGTAGCCATTGTCTTCCCCAGGTGATAAATTTCCGCTAATTACAATATGGTCGGAATTCCTGGCAGACCTAAAACTGCGCCATCTGATTGCAAAGGGTATGCCATGCCAGCATGAGGTTAACACGCCTGCCATAGGGCCCCTTGTGGGGTCCAGGGATGACCCTGGTGGGGGTTCATTGGCAAAGTCGAACCATTTAAAATCCATGCTAAATTTCAACTCTTCCTAAGTTGAAGAATGTCATGGTATTGGGTGAAGACACAATAGTTTGATCAGAAAGAAATGATTGATATTACTTCAAAATCAAAACATTGTATGAAATGTTGCACATGTCATGTAGAGTAAACTGTATTACGTACAGTTTTGGAATTGAATTTCCCTAGCTTAAAAATCTTGTGAAAAGAATCAGGTAGGATCATGTGTTCCAGTCTTCTGAAAATTGTAAGTAATGATATCCTAACATAGTGGGTGTGTTACAAGAAGCAGAACCACCTTGGCAATTAATATTTCCGTATTATGGATTTTTCAAGGAACATTGAAATATCTTTTACTTTGTTCATTGACCCTAGTTGCTTTTAGATGTTTAGACTGAAGGTTTGAAGAAGCAGAACATCGGTTTCGTGAAGGGTTTTGATCTTAGACATGTGTGTTCATTTTTGTATTTCAATGGGTTGTGATATGTCCGCTAGCTGTCATTCTGCAGATAATTTGTGTATGCAGGCCTAAGGCAGACCTAAGCTTATGCTTTTTAATCGACATTGAATGTAGTAAAGGAGGTATACATAGAATCTTCTGGAAACATTTACTAACGTTGTTTTTTCACGTATATGTGACAAATATTGATCATGAGTAGAATAAGGACATTTATTAACAAGAGTAGTAATTTCTGGTAAAGATTGAACGTGGATGGGGCATTTGGGATACACATTTGAATGGATTTATTTACGAGTTATTTTAGGATGTAACTATTTAGGAAATCACGTGTATGATCTCTACCATACTGTGATGGAAACAAGCACAGTATGTACAACTGGAAGTAAAAGCGGTATGCCAAAATGATATTTTGAAAACGTTTCTTGGTTCTTCAGCGTGTGCACTGCCTATGTTGCTCTTGTCGTCCAATGTGATTCATGCATCTTGGTGTCTGGTAGGTTCATCTGGTTTGGTTAATATAACCCGCTTACACTGCTGCTGCATCTTTGTAAGCTGCGGTGATATACCAATATACCTGGGTATGGAATAGTCTGTTATTGGGGGTTACGAAAATTCCAAACCACATGCTTCAAGTATACAAGAAAGCTGTGTACTTTACTGGGCATATCGTGCATAAATTAGCATTTTAGTAAAGAGAAAAAAAGTTGGCGACAGTGAAGGTTAAAATTAAGTAACAATAGTTACTACAAATGTTACTACAAATTGGAAACATGCTCCTTGGTAGAAAAATAAATTTACACCTTTCGCATAATTCCTGCAAAAAAGAAACCTCATTGATCAAACCCACACATCTGTCATGTTATTGTTGCAAAGGTCTATTGCAAGTACATACTGTGCAGGCTTTTTGTCTGTATATGGAAGTATGCACAAGACTGATAAGGGATCTGGTACTCTCAATCACAGTTCCCTTGATTGATTGGCGTAGTGTTCTGAGTTTTGAATGATCACTGAAGGAAAAAACAGGGTGAAAGCATTTTCAGAAGCAGTAAAAGGGATTTTTCTATTTTTTGGCCCTTTGCAGGATTATCATAGGGTGGAAGAAATAGTTTTGTTTTGTTTTCTTTTCTTTTTGCGATCATATTTTTGTCACTGTCGTGCGGATTTCCTGAGATACGCAAAATTTCTCGAGGAGGAGCCTCACGGCTTCCCAACTTTTTCTAACATTGAGCAGATGAATACAGCTGTTCTACTTGTAGACTTGGTAACTAGGATTGAAAAGTCTGCTATAGTGTGTGCAAACATAGTCTTAGTCTAGGAGACACCATGAACAATCATGTGCCATTCAGATTATTGTATTTGCGGTTGGTTACACAAAATTGTAGTTACATAGTTGGTGTATGTTATGTGGAGAAGAATCAACTATGTAGTGTGACACTTGAAATATGACTCCCTTTTGATAAGATGCTCCCTGCAGTTTTCTTTAAAAGTCAATATGTGTTGAATTCAAGTATCCAAAGTTGCACTCTGTATATGGCACGACATTTTGTTTCAGAAACTCTGCCCCCTTTCGGAACCTCTCCTTTTGACAGTCTGTTCCCTTTTCCTTTGTAAGTGTGCCAATTATAATTTATTTACTAGAGAAATTTTGTATTCACAGATGGTTGTCGTTACCAAGCACACAAGATATTTAGATCCGGAAGTCTTTACAATTGTGAAAAAAATCATATGACTTTTGCCCTAAATACCATACGACTGACTACCTTGTGGGCATGCACATGCACACTCTCAGACATGTTTCAAGGAGATTGTACCATAGGGGAACACATATTGGCACCTCCTTGGTGCTTACAGCCCCTCAAAATCAAGGTTCTTTGTCACCTTTGAGCAAATGGTAAAGTGGACCCAAGGGGGAATTTCTCTAAAAGGTGCATGATTTAGCATAGAGCAGTTGTGCCAGCTGGATTTTTCTTCAAAACAACAAGTATTTGAAACGTTAACCGCTGAATTGCAGGAACAATAACTTGTGTAGAGGCTGTGCATTGTGTCTTCTAGCACATCTGCCTTTACTGTGGATGGACATGCTCATGTTATGTTGTTGCTTTATGGTCTGCTCTTATTCTTTTCAGTGGTTCAATTCACCTACAGGAGATTCTTTATCTCTCTTTTTGATGCTATTAAGAGAAATATAAATGTGAAAATACATTTGCAATCTTGATTTAAGATATTCTTTAGATCAAAACTCTGAACAGTCCTACATGATTTCATTCTTGTGTGAGTCAACATGTTTGTATGAATGTTTTTGTGCCCAAGAAAGTTTGATTAATTGGTATTATAATAATAGTATATACTATTTATAGAGTGCCTCCCTGACATCAATAAAAAGTGGAATTCACAATTTTTAAATACAGTGTTTAAAAAAAGAAAAATATTATAATAACTATTAAAATAGCTAAACAGGTCAGTCATAACAAGATTCGGAAATACAAAAACAACACAAGAGGTTAAGTCTTCAAAACTTCCTTAAAAAGGATTGGATCGGTGTAAACCTTTACAGGTTATTGTGTTGTGAGTGGTACATGTGCTTTCGACATAGGCTTAACTTGGATTAGTGCACCTTAGCTGTTAATGATTTATGCAAGTGCGCTTTGACACCAAAGAGCGAGAGAGGTTGGAAAGGAGGAAAGTGGTGCGGGTTGGGTGTTAGATTTGGTTGTGGGAGTTGAATGAGTTAACTAAGAGACTGAAGGGCGTTGAACGACCATACCAGTTGCATATTGCATGAGACCATTTTGTTGCAAAGTGTCATAAAAGCTCTGTTCCTTCTCAGTGAATGTTAGGGAAGAAATGTAAAGATTCAGAGTACAATTCTGAGACTGCTAAACAAGGAGTGTGTGAACCCAAAGAGTGCATTTGATCACATGCCTTCAATATTACTCATTGTGTGTAATGAGGCTCAGTGTTGTAACCTACTTATCTGCTCTTTGTTTTTTATTTTATTTCTTAAGTTGTTAGATTTTTTTTAATGATGAAATGCTTTCATGTCCTGGAGGTAGTCTACAGGAGACCCACTTAAAAATTTCAAAAAACGGTCCTGTCAGGTCATGCACGTCCGGTCCAGACGTGCTCCCTTATTTGCAGGGAGGCCATTCTTTGTTGATTTTAAACCCTAATTCCTGGAATCATTTTATGTTCTGGGGAACAGGATGCCTTGGCGGAGAGATATCACCAGGCTAAGATGAAGGCAGCCAGGCTGAAGGAGGTCGTCAAGTCCTTCAATAAAACAGTGTCTGAATTCAGGAAGGAGAGAGAAAAAGTTTTGAGCAGCACTTTATTGGACAGGGGTATTTCTGGTGCTTTGAAGGTTGGTGGCATTCTTGACTTTTCACATTTTCAACATGATGATATGTTTTGCCTCCGCTTTACTCTCTGAAATGAATATTTATGACTTGCTCGCATATTTCCAGAACCCATAAGCATTTTGTCTGTGGATACCTTGTACCCCATGCTACCACATTAAAGGTGGGTTTGAAAATCTCCTAGGCAAGGCTATTACTTTTGTAGACTCTTGTTTGTTATCTTTTCTAATGAAACTGTCACTTTTTTTCTAAGTTTGATAATAATCGTAACCTTTTTAAAACCACAATGCATCTGTGAGTCTTGGTTGTGTATAAGTGATAACTTATGATTGTCATTTTAACAAGAGAGCAGTCCACAGAGTCTCAAATCTCTTAAAAGTCATTCATTAGTTGATTTCAATAAAGTCTTAAGTACAGGGCCTATATATAGGCCACCAGCTGAAATTCAGAAACTGCCTAGAAACTGGATTTCGTTCTGACATTCATGGTCTACTTTCTGAGTGCATAAATCTATAACTAAACATGCTTCCTACATCATAGAAAAAGTTCTCCCCAAAAAACCCTTTCAATTTTTCAAAATTGCTGCTTAAAATGGCCTCCCACTCGAAAAACGTCAGTTTTGGCCCCTGAGGCCAACTTTGACTACCAATTTCTCTTGCTGTGTGTGACTTAATGCCCCCATCTTCACAAGATAAGTAGAAAGGTGAGCTGTTAATACATGGAGAAATTTTGAAGTTCAACAGGCCAACTATTCGTAAATGAGATATTGCAATTTCATCTATTCCTGCAGTGATTTTAGCTTCTGGGACCATATTTGGGTCATGTGACTACATGTCCTTAACTTTGCAATATCGGTACGCATTCCACCAGGAAATACTCACAGAAAATTTCAAATCTCAAACATAAACCTATACAAAAAAAGGAAAGCAGAACTATAATATTTTAATTTTAGGCAATATTATACAACTTGGGGATGTAAAGCCATATTCTACTACCAATATTTGTCTTCAGGTCTTCATATCCCCTCTTCACCAAATCAAAGTGACATGAAGAGAATAATTAAAAGACCACTTATGTAAGGGTTACAATTAATTCATTCCAAACAATTTGCAATATTTCACTTTTTGGTTTCGATGATAATTGTAACATTAGTAATCATGCATATGTGTGTGTGCGGGTGTGTGTGTGTGCGGGTGTGTGCGTGTGTGTAAGCGTGTGTGTGTATGTGTGTCCATGACGCCCTACCTTGTAAACACGATATCTCAAGAAGGGAAGCTTGGACAGATCTCATACTTGGTATGTAGATGTACCATATTGAGAACAAGAAACCTATTGTTTTTGGTGTAGGTCAAAGGTCATTTGGGGTCAATGTGGTGAAAATGTGAAAACCTTGTAAACACGATATCTCAAGAAGGGAAGCTTGGACAGATCTCATATTTGGTATGCAGGTGTACCATATTGAGAAGAAGA
>VJOZ01005983.1:0-17122 GCA_009801055.1 Stichopus horrens | reverse complement strand
TTTTTTCCAAGACATAAGTTTCTCACAGATAGAAACTCAGATTTTTGTTGCTCAACACTTATTTGTTCACCCAAACTTTTCAAAATTCAAATGATGCATCTTCTGTTTAACTCATCACATGCATAACATTTTGAGGAGATATCAGCATTGGCATACGTTCATTGATGAAACTGAATGGTTTAATAATGACTAAAGCTATTTCTTTAGAATGTCATGTTGGTGTATTATAAATGCCCTATTTCACTTTAAGGTTTATGTCAGCAGCAACATTGACTTCTGTTACTTAAATGCTAAGGCTACAATTTGTTGAAGTCAAGGTTGGTTGCGCTCGGGTATCAAATATGTGATAGACGCAGGTTAAGTCCTATGACTCTCTGCCTGCACAGTTATGTCAGGATGACTGTACAGCAACATTGATTTTCTGTTTTGATGGTTAGTGTTGCAATCTGTTAAAGTCAAGGATGGTTGCTCTAGGGTATCAATATATGTGATAGATGCTGGTACATGTCACTTATCAACAAAACAATGTGGTAGTAATATTTATCATTTATGTACAGTGCTACATGATGCTCAATGGCAGAAAAGAGAGTGCATTGCATGTGTTGGCAAAAAGAACTTTTGCATAATGAGAAAATATGTAGGGGATATAAGGCTTCTTTAACTGCACCTTTCTTTATGTCTTTGCTCCCATATGCATGGTTCTTGCCAGCTTTTGGGTGGAGACAGAATTCTCAAGCAGTCACCAATAGGCATGTGTTTGACAGAGGTCTACCTTACTGTCTCATGGCCCAAAACCTGGTGGGGGACTACGCGATATCCCCCACGAAGCTCGGTGATTTTGGCACTTACAGTAGCAGCCAAACCACCTAAAGCTTGAGCTCTTATCACCCACGATTTCAAAACTGTTAAAAAAATTTTGCAATGATGTATGCCTACATGCTTCACTTCTAGTTCTTTCACAGGGGTGAATACGAGCTCCAAAGTACTGTATAAATTAATTGCAGTTTTAAAAGTAGGCAATCAACTTTCAAGCCAGGCAGGGAGGCCCCCAGAAGCAAGATGAAACACAGTGCCCGATAAAACCAGACTGGAAAGAACCCTGTAAATGATACCTCTTTGTACAGATACAGTAGACAAATTGTTTGCAAATGACAATCAAGAAGCTTCAACTTTATTTTCCAAAGTTACACCTTGGAGACTATTCTACCTAGATTCTGCAGAGTCTGCTCCGGCTGGAACGCTTTTGCTCCTATATCTTGGTTCCGTCACCTCTGCATATTTACTCTACTGCACTCCTTGATAGCTGCCCTCACAGAATATGGACACTCGTTTTAATTATGCACACAACTTTTAGCTAAAACCATTGTTTTTCGCTACCAAATTCGGTAGGAGCCAATCACAGCCATCGTGAGAAATGATGGGAGTGATGATGGGAAAGGACCTACGACTGATTTGTTACGTTAAATCATGGTAATATTCTACACTCCTTCAACTGTTTAGGTCTCTCTTAGCGATATCCTATTTCTGCCGTAGGCAAATCTGGTGATAGGGTGAAAGTTAGCCTACTGTAGGTATAATTATTTTCTCTCATTGTTCGATCGCTGCTATTGGCTCATTTCATGAGACCAACGCGTTGTAACGTCAAATGTGACTATTCATTTGTACATACAGGGGGTAATTATATTGAGTGTCCACAGTCTTTCCAGCGGACGGCGATCACAGGGAAACGCGATTACTGGATGAGGACATATCCTTGGTTGGCCAAGAGTAGGCTGCAGCTCAAATTGTTAGGAATGCATCGGAATTCATTCCGGCCGGGAAAGACTTTGCAAAGTCTATATTTTACCTAGACTCAAATCTTGACCAGCCTGTCCCAATCACACTTTTAAATGTACAGTATAGTGTTGAAATATATTGTTGACCAATTAAAAGGTTCAAGAGAGATATTATAACTAGGCTTAAATCTTCATTTATGAAATTATTTATGGATTACAGTAGTGTGTTCATCTGCTCCTAAAAATTGAAATTGGGTTATTTTCAATCATACCCGCCGGGTGCTGGGGTACCTGACCACAATCTTTGATGGACTCTGATGAAAGTTGTGGCTTTTTTAATATTTTCAACGATTAGTGCACCCAATAGTCCAAAATGTCACTTTCATGTCACATGACCTTTAAATATAGGCGGGCTACTACATATACCTGTCTCTACACGCAGGGTTCATAAAAAAAGGAAGCAAATTCTGCTATGAACTTTTTGTTCTTGTTTTTTTTTTTGGGGGGGTTCTTACCCAACCTGATGGAATTTGTCAAGGATCTGAGTAGTGACTTTGGAATTGTGTAGCAAAATATGTCTCAAGGGTATACCCAGATTTCCACCCAAGAAAATACTAGCTGCTGGTCAAACTTTCAGGACATGGGTATTTACTTTTACTTCACTAATCATATGTAGTCCATTGCTAAAATGAACCATACACACTGTTTAGCGTAGGCCTACATGAAGCATTAAGTTTGCCAAGTATAATGCCATAACCTTTTCCACAACAACAACAGCCAGTTTGTTCTATTTATACCATACAGTACATCTGTTTTTTTTAGTCCAAGATTATTTTCCTTCATTCCCAAATTCTTGTTTCACATACATTGTTAGCTTTACAATCACAAAATTGTTTACATTAAACAGGGCAGTAAACAAAGATGACGTCTTAAAATTCCAAACACTGTTTGACAGCCAAGATACAGTCATAGTTCACGTCTACATGATCACCATGGTAACATGAAAGGCCATTCCAATATAATGTGTCACTGTTGTACTGTCTTCTACGAGCGAACTGTGCCAATTCACAAATGCAATGGTACCTCACTCAGTTGGTAAACATAACAAAAAGAACCATACCTGGCTGCATGCAATAATTGTCACAACAAATACTGTACAGTATGAGTCCCATACCTTTGGCATTCCCTGAAAATGGAACCTTCACTGCTGGACACTACTGTACATGAAATTGCACAGACCCATTGTACAAACCGTTGAAAGTTTAAGCAAGTCCTGTGTCCTTTCCAACCTTACGTTGCCCCTATGCAGACTATATAGAAACTAATTCTCCTTACCTATTTCCTGGTAAATATTCTGGGTTGATGTAAACATAGACCTGAATTGTGCAATAGTTCAGTGTTTTTCTTACGAACCAACAGCAGGCAATGTTCTCTAGTTGCTACAGTTTTTATCAGTTGTGTGGAGACAGGTAAGTGACAAGTGAAGTAATCTTTCGGTACATACATCATTATTTGATACTGTACTACTTAATCACCAAGACATGTAACATTAAGTTGATCAGACTATGTTCTACCTGTCCTTTGAAATATTCCAATAATTATTTATTACAGAGAGGAAGATAGCACTCAGACTGAGTACATTAACTATGTGCGTAACAACAAAATGAAAACGGTTTCCATAGACAGAAGTACACTTGGAAGTATCATCATTATAATAAAGTGGCCATCTGGGAGAAAAAAAAATCCTGACAAACTGAAATTGGCTTGGTGACGAGTTTGTTCTTCTGACTCAGTTTACTGGCCAGGTGAGACTATCTGCACAAACAATAGGCTAATTCCAAACAAATTAAACCTATTTCATTCAAACAAACCCAACCCTAAAAGTAACCCTAATTGCCATCACTGATTGGCTAAAATTTCATTCACAATAGACGTTAAAATGACGTCACTTCCATTACATCGCCTCCTATACAAAAACTGAACAAATGTCCTATCTTCGCTGCATGTATGCATTAAGAAAAGTTTCCCATCATTTTTGACAATATTCCACTTTCATTAACATGAAGTAACAATTTTGATCAATACTGTTTTTTTTTCTCAACTTTCATCACCCAAACCGTCTTGCTGGCCACTAAAAGCATGTCAGAATTTTGTCAAAAAGACCTTAAGAGTAAATTCTGCATATGAATACGAAATTTACTGTATTGGCCAAAATCTCTGCACCTTTTAATGTCATATTTTTCCTTACAACTTGTCACTAATTCCCCAACAACTCACTGGTGTGGGTATTCACGAGTGACTATACTTACCACTTACCCCTTCACAAATGCATACATTTGGCCTTGCTCTAAATGTCCTCGAAATCAATTCTAGCACCACGCCCTCTGAGGCCTAGTCCGAACTCGTTCGCCTTCAGTATGTGTCTACGATGTGAATACTTCATACTCATCAGAGAAGAAATCCTTTCGTTATCCAAGCGACATAGATCACTAGAGCAAGTAGTGTTTTTACAAGGTGTTTTAATACACATGTAGGTTGCTCAAGCATTATTGAACGAGAATGTAATACATGCTAATTTTGAGAAGGCGGCAAAATAATATCACAGCCATCGCGAGTCGCTTCCCTTGTTAGAAACTTTCACAATCATAAATGTAGCCTGCGATATATTGAAGGGTGGGGAAGGATATAGCAATACTTGTTAATAATATATGGACCATGTCATAGAACTGAAGACAACATTAAAACAGTTAAAAAGTGGGAAATCTTACGAGATGCAACATATAATGCTGGGAAACTGTGCCCACAATTGGCAGAAGAGCTGCAGGTTGCCACTTACTGTATGATGAACAACAAAGCCCAATTTGACTAGCAGGAGAACAAGGCATATACTTTTTCAACTCTAGATACAAAATACAGGACAGTTTTATCTGTACATTATTCACGTTTCAAAATGGCCAAAACAACTCACACCACATGCTAAGATACAAGACAGGCACACTGACGTCCCCCATCCCAATACCGGTTGCGCATGGAAGTCAGAATCAATAGGCATTACAGCACGACACTATAAATGCATTTATTGCCAATTGTATGTTGCAATACTGCCAGCAGTGAAGACCTATGCTTTAGCAGTTCCGTTTACTTTCCAACCCATGTTTCAAAAACGAAAGAAAAACATAGGATATACGATTTCAATTTTCAAATGAAGAACTGAAAAAGAAAGACCTGTTCCACAAACGCTTCCTCTCCTCAATTCTTACCAAGAGTATTGCTTTGGTCAAGCTGCAGCCATTCCTTATGTACTCAATATATACAACTTGAAACAGTGTTACTTTAGTACTATAATGCCTGTTACAGTTCAATTGGAGTTTATACACCAGAACTCATTTAATCTGATTAGTTGGTTGAGAAGAGACTTCATTGATTGGCAGCGGTTGAGTTCCTTTTTCAGCGAGAGACTCTACCAATACAAACAGCATGGAGTAATGTAAATCACCATGCAGGGTTGAGTTGTGTAACTCACCATGAAGAGTTTAGTTGCTGATGAAAAAAAGTTCACTTTCACACAGATGAGTATTTATAAGGTTCTACAGTAAATTTAGGGAATTTGAATGAAATGCTAGGTCCGTGACATTTACTGCCAATGCAGGTCGGGGCATTATTTATTGAGTGGGTCCGCAATGTATGCAAGTGTCAGTAAACTGTTTAGGAACAATTAATCACAAATGGCATTGCAATGGTGAAGTAATATATACACAGAGGCATGAAAGTGAAGGTATACATGAGCATGACATTTTGATCCTCACTGAAGTCCACCCTTTTTCAGACGCTTCTAAAAAGATCTGGCTAGGATTCAAATGTCAGGCCAATCACTTTTACGAATGGATGCAAATGAGAAAGTAATTTTCCAAAGGGGGAGGAAGCATGTTTTCTTTTTCAGAGTTTGGATAACGTTTATCACTCTGAATGCCCAAAGGACAAATGTAAATTGCAAACAAAGGGAAGAAAAGAAAGATGAAATACAAAACAATTGCACGGAAATGTTTATACAGGCACTAATTAACCATAGTAACCGTTGTCTGTACGGAACATTACACTGATAATTAAAATTGCACTGACACAAAGCACAATGATCAGAATAAAAGCTAATTCTTTTGTCCATAAATTTCTATGAAAATAATTTTGGTGGAAATAGTTTTAACAGCAGTTGAAAATATATGCAAAGCCCAACCAAGTAAACTGACCATATAATGAAGCTGTCACTACCTCCCTTCTCTCCACTCTGCATTCTCTTCACTTCTTTTGACTCTTTTTCCTTTCCTCATCTTCTTCCTCCACTCCTCCTTACCTTATTTTCTCCCCCTTCCCCCCATCCTCAGTCCCTCCTCTTATCCCTCTCTCCCCTTTTCCCTCCCTACCTCCTCTTAGTCTCCTTCCACTTACTCTTCTTCCCCTGAGCCTCTCACTCTTACACTCTCTCCTCTTACCACCCCCACCCTTCTCCCTCATACTTCCTTCAGATCTCTTGCCCTCCCTCTCTTACCCTCCTTCCCTCTTACCATCTCCCTCCTACCCTCCCTCTAATCCTCTTTCCTCTTATCCTCCCCTCCTCTTATCAAACCTCCTCCTACCCTCCCTCCTCTTATCACTTCTCCATATTTCTTCCCCTCCCTCCTGTTACATCTTCTCCTTTCTCTTTTCCATTCTTCACCTCCCTCCTCCCCTTTCCTTCCTCTTCTCCCATCAGACCTCATCAAGGTACAGAATTGCCAACATGAGCAGCTCACACTTCATCAATTTTTATGACTATTTGGTATTATGTTTGTTTTGCAGGCTTTGATGACGACTCACATAAAAGTCGATAGAGACAGGCATGGAGGCAAGCAAGAATGATCCATCTTGTCTGCTTTGTGAAATGCATAAATTTTTGAATTTTTCATGAATGAACAATATACTGTACTTGCACAACTTCTATCTTTTTACCCATCAGTGGATATATATAGTCCTGTAGATTAACTTCAGTATTTGTTTGGTGACGGTCAATACCACATGCTGTCTAGGTTCTGCTGCTACAGCACACTATCAGCACCTGTCTGCACAGTGGAAAACGTAACCAATAAGCTACACAAAACTTTTGACTACTATTGAAACTTTCTATGTATACAATCTCAACAATAAATATATACTCCCTCCCATTTGGTTGTGATTTTTAAGTTACTTTTTCTTCCATTTTTTTTGCAAAATTTTAATTACCAGATTTACTATTGATCCATAAATTTTCTAAGCTGGACATGTTCTCAAAGACTGAATTTAATGACTCTTACATCTGCCTAAATGGATATGTGCCAATCAAATCCATTTTTGTGTAAGACAGATCTGTGAAGACTGAGGTTATCAACCGACACATGTCCACATTGCAATGCAATCCATGAATAAATACAGATGTTGACATGGGTGATACTAGTGATACTAACAATCATTGTGCAGTGATAATACTAAATTATGCAGTGATACTACTGACAATCGTTATGCAGTGATAGTAATGACAATCGCAATACAATGACACTATTGACAATCGCTGTACAGTGATACTTCTGTCAATTGTTATAAAGTGATTCTACTGACAATTGTTTGTGCCACAAGAGCAATCTAGAATTTTTTTTCTACTGCTTTTCTTCAACAAAACAATTTTTCAGACAATAATTGGAGAACAAAATTTGTGTTCTTATCTGTGAGATTGCAGCAGGTCAAAATATACATCAGCAAACAGCTGTTAAAGAGGCTCAAAAGTCTGTTATCAGACTGCAACAGTTTTCCAGTTCATTTTTTTGTGTATAAAGCACATACTTCATGCATATTAGAGTAGACATACATACCGTGTTCATCATAGTCCTATGATATGGACGGTACTGAGTATTCAGAATTATTGGGCCACACAGTGAGGCAGACAACTTTCAAAGGATAGCTGTTGCAAACAGCAGTGTATAGATGATGTACAGTTGTCTGAAAGACTGTGAAACATCTTCATGGTGAAATTACAGTACAGTACCGTTCACACAAGCAGTTGCTTCGAACGAGTGACAACGGATGCAGTTTGGTGGGAAAAGTCCTAAAGGAGGAGAGGCAGCTATGACAGTCCATCAGTGTAGTCTTCATTCCTCCAAAATACTAAAAAAAAAAAAATCATCAAAACAATCCTGCAAAAGTTGAAGTAGAAACTAAAGTTCCAATCGATAACCTAGCATCCAACACAGGGAAGAAGTATAGCTTAGGCCTAAAGCAGGAGGTGTGCTCATGGAAATATAAATTGAACTTACTTCATACTTTATCAACTGTTCAAAGTTGAAGCAAATTTCCCTTTAAGAGATACCGTGTTGACGTTTTCAAACTATATCCTCTATTGACCTGATGTGACCTGTGACCTCATTCAAACTTGACAGAGATCATTTACTTGTCAAGGGCTACCGATGGTTAAAGTTTGAAGTCCCAGCAACTTTCAGTTGCTGAGATATCCTCCTTGATAGCTTTCCAGACTTTCTCCTCTGGTGACCTCAAAATGACTTTGACCTACAGTACCTGACAAAGAATAGGATCATCTACCCTCTACAGACTATCTACACTAACTGTGTGGTTCAGGCAACTTTCCCTCATAGAGATACTGTGTTTACCAGGTTTTAAAGTTATGTCCTCTACTGACCTCATATGACGTGTAACCTCCATCCCTTATGTGACAGAGATCATCAAGTCATCAAGAGCAACTAAAGACAAGTTCCAGTAACTTTCATTAGCTGACATAGCTCAATTACTAAATATTCTGTTACTCTTCCTCAAATGAACATTGATATACCTGGAGAAGAATAGGGATCATCTACTCACAATGGACAACCTAAATATCAACTTTGGAGTTCAAGCAATTTTGGCTCATTGAGATACTATATGATGTTTTCAAACTATGTCCTCTATTGACCTCATGTGACCTTTGACCTCATCCAAACTTGACAGAGATCATCTACTCATCAAGTGCTACCAATGGTTTCATGTGTGCTCTAGAAACTTTTAATTGCTGAGATGTCCTTCTTAGTAGGTCTTCAATCTTTCCCTATAGAGACCTCAAATGACCTTTGACCTAACTGAGAAAGAATAGGATCATCTGCTCTTTATACACTACCTATACACTAACTATGAATTTCAAGCAACTTCCGCTTCTTGAGATACCTTGTTTATAAGCCAAGGCGTCACACACACATACATGCACCCACACACACACGCATGCATAAACATACGTACACACACATGCCATCATCATCTCATAGATTCCTTGCCTGCCCTCAGCAAGGAATCGAAAATAAACAGACCTACTGCAACTGCAAGCATAGCATAAATGTAATTTGAAAGCCAGTTACATGTCTGTAATACGTCTAGACTGCATTTTCACCATCTTGTTCTTTTACTTAGTTAACTGCTTTTGATGATAAGAGACCAGCCCATTTCCCCTGTGTGGAAGCCATAAATTAGCGAAGTACAGTACAGCTACTGTAAGGCCTGCACCTGAAGACTGGTGTGCAAGACACTGTACTGTACAGCTAAGAGAGATGTCAGAGCTGGACTGAAAATTGCAATATTTACTTTTCATCAAAATATCAACAAATATGATGTGCACACATGGTTAACACTTACTGACTTAAGGGAAGCCTCACTAACCTACTGAAGTAACCTATGGTCATCTCAGAGTGAAATGTTGTAATGAGAATAGCAACCAGACAGTAATGAGTCATGCTTGCGGTACATATATCTCCTGGCCATCCCAGACCATGCATGGACAGACTCTGCACTTAAACATGTGAGATATGAAGGCTGCATATATAGCAGCAGCAAGTTACTTATGTGTACCTAACGATGATCTTAGATTAGATTTGTGACGCTTCCCTAACAACATTGGACTTCTATCGACATGGTATAGAAAGTGAAGCATAACTCATTCATATATTTATCAGACTTGCCTCCAATGACAGATACAACTTCAACAAGTCTTTTCAGCTATAATGAAAAAAGACATGTGTGTACATACACTTAAGTACTGCAATATTAATGTCCTGATCAACTTGTCAAAAGAAGACAGATTTCACCAGGTCTGTTTGGAGTAAGGTAAAAATTCTTCGGAAAAAAACAAAACAAAATTTAACATGACTCCATGATCACACAAGACAAGTTGCATATATTGAACTGCGAAGGTTTACAATCTAAAAGATGAATTCCCTAGCAACCATGCATGGCTGACTTCATGCATGGCCAACAGAATTGAAGGCTATGAGGAAATACTGCAGTGTATTGCATGTCGGACTTTACACTGATGATTAACAGGAATTATCTGTGGGTAACCTCGCGGTAAGTTCTAGCTCTGTCCAGATGTTCGAAGTAAATTAATGGCAAATTTATGAAAACATTTCAGAATCTTTTTTTTTTCTTTCGGTGCTTACAGTATGATCCAAATATACAGTGCAGACTTTCCAAAAGGTTAAAAACAATTTCCCTGCTCTGCAGTACATTTCAGATTATGGTTACAACAATGTGTACAACTAACATTGCATCAGAGAGTTACAGCATGCTACAGGACTACAACCACTTTTCTGACAGAGTGACAACGTCTTTGTTCATCACAGTTCATGTAAACTTTTATTCACCGTCCATGTCCCAAGTTGAGCAAACAGCTCAATAATAAATTCATGTAAAAACAAAAGCATGGAAATCAGACATGTGGTGCCCTACACGTTTACTGCAGTGTACACTGGTAGAAGACATGATGTGTACAGTACTACCAGAAATTGCAGCAGGCCTACAGACGTGTCGGACGATGAACAGAAAATTCATGAACGAAGAATCAATGCAAAAGGATGACAGACAGCATGACTATCACACTTCTTTTCTGTGAAAAATATCACTGATTTATGCATAAATTTGCATTCACATGCAAACAGTTACCCAGATTAAAGCAAATATCATTCATTACTGTGTACACACAACTCAAATCAAAATTCTACTAAAAAGTTGAAGTTTCTTTTGCACTAGAGTTTTTCTCTTTGTGTCTTTACAAAGTTATACCACATCAGTAAGAAGAAGCACAGGGCAAGGTTAATACATCTCTGAAGTTCTCTGGGTGACAATTTTCACAATGTTAGGTGCTGTTTCTCTGGACTATAAAATTAACAAAACTTAAAGTACTACTCAGCCTTTCAGCACAAATATTAAATTAACAAACTTGATATTTTTTTTCTTTTCCTTAAAATTATCTGTTTTCAGTTTGCAATGGAAAGGGGCAAGACTTGATATTGTACTAGCTTAATCCAATTTCGGAGAATGTTCCAGCTCAGTTGTTGTTACAAGTTGAACCAACTGTGACCAGTGTAGGATGAAGCTTAAATACCAGCTAATGTAGGTTTATACAGTGTCACAATAAACGGGCGGCCCTGGCCTTGATTCAGAGTTTGCAATCACACATTTTGTTTCAGACTTTGGATAATCAATAACCTGGGTAAAAAATTCAATATTTTTGTGTTTGTGAGCTTGCAGTAGAGGTGGCAAACAACACTTCACCACCTAGAAATTCCTGCTCACCATGTTGAAAAAGACCAACTGATTTGGTACAATTGCCATAAGTTAAGTTATTGAGATGTAAAAAAGTTTCAAAACAGTTCAAAGAGTTCGAGCTGGAATGTTGAAAAAAGAAATCACAGAAAAGTTAGCATAACACTGCCAAAGATGGATAGAATGTTAATATGTGATAGCTTCTACCCTACTGAAATTCTTTAACCTGATACTTGTACCTTTATGTTTCAGCTACTGGTGTATTGAGTCAAATTGCAGTCAGTTGAAATGCATGTTTTCACAGTTTTCACTTACCACAAAAGGAAGAAAAATTTCAACAGTCCATTTTTATTAAATTGAGATAAAACGTAAAACATTTTATGTTTGTTTCCTACTTTCTATGCCTCCCACCCTCTTTTTTCTCTCTTTGACCTATGTTATGGTTTGTCTTGTTTTTACCATGTAAATGATTAGCTCAACACCACCTAATTTGATATACACCTTCATTTATGCTAGGGCAGTGTTCTCATTCGAGAAAGAGTGGTAGATGATGGTTTTATTGCCCCATTAATTAACTTCATCCGGAGCCATTTCCACATTTGAGTGAGTGCTGACATAGATCAATGTGCTATACCAGGACAATGCACAAATGTGAAAAGGTAACCAATGCTTATTAAGTCGACTTGCTGTTTCATCGCACACTATACATACGGTGACCACGCTGATAGGTGAAAAGACGCTAAGAGGTCACTTGATCAACCGATTGTGTTCCCACTGCAAACTTTGATCCAGCACGGTGAATCTCAATGATCCGGTGGTTTCAATCAAAATCGGTGGATCGTGATCTTGAGTCGTTAATCTGCGTACTCATAAAATGTTGCCCTACTTTAACAGATCAAGATCCACTCAGATGAGAACACAGCCTGACTGAAAGTGATCTCCTGATGATGGAGAAAAGCAGTAGCATAGTAAGGCTCCCCAGGAGCCCTAGCGGACAGGGCGCCACCAAGTTTGAGGTGTTAGGACAAGCTATGGAACTAATTGAGGAGGATGCAGTAACATGGGTCAATCCCAGGCACATGTATCACAAAATTACAAAGACCGAATCAAGATGGTTGAGGTGGGATGGAGAAGGAAGAAGATCAAAGGAGCTTCACACAACGTTAACATTAAATTGTAGTAGTAATGGGGAGATGTCTGCAATACAATCGTAAACTTGTAATATTATGCTGTTATTAGTGCAGACTCACCTCTGTGTACTTGAATTTTACCAATTACTCCATACACGACTCCAAGACAAACAGGATTCCACGCCGTGGCAAGTTCAGAGCCTAAGAAAATAAAATATGAAGAATGTTAAAAAAGAGAACCAGAAAGTCAAACGACTTTGTGACTCCTTGTCGATATCTCATTTTTTCATACACACACAATCACTGACAAACAAAAGCAACTCAGTGGAGAAGAGACGGGACCATATCAAAAATGAAAAACATAATGCAAGAATAACAACCACATTCTCTCCTATGGGTTTGATATTACCAAGTGCCAATACGAATGAGTGATGTCATTCACTCAGCATTGATGACAATTGTGATCATGAAGGAGGTAATTCACAAGTTGATGGAAAGTTTCCTGACACCAAATTGTGGTTACAGATCTGAGATTGTGCGGAGTCAACAAAACGTCTCCAGGGAGTGAAGACTGCGATTAAAACGAGGAAGTACTTTGTAAATCTTGAGAGAGATTTTCTGGCAACGGGGATATTCTCTGAAGACTTAGAAAAAGTGATAAGAGCTACCATAAGTGATTGACTTGGCATAGGAAATGTTCCACAAACTGAAAGAGAATGAAACCAAAATTCTGTCTAGCAGCAACCTATGATAGGAAGATCTGTAAACAGATCTATCTGTTTTGGCAAATTTCAATAGGAAATAAATATGGTTATTTTCCTAATATGAGTGATTTAACCTAAGCTTCATATCTTCACATTCAAGACATGTAAAACTTTGTACCTATCACATGCTGAGCTTATGAACCTAGGGCAGATCTTTGGAATGATAGAACTAAATTACATTCATTTCATGTCATGACAAGTTTCCCATGGGGCAATTCAAATGACAGACAGCTGCTCATGAGTGCTAACAATGATGACACTTTGAAGTTCTACCTGACTTCAGTTGCTGAGAGATATCTTTCTTAATAGATTTTCACACTTTAAGCTCTGGTGACCTCAAATGACCGTTGATCTTCATGGAACACAACAGTGATTACGTAATTACAGTGAATTACCAACCCAGTTCAAGTACCTTTCCCCTCTTGAGAGACTGTGTTTACAAGGTTTTCACACAAAGTCTTCCACTGACGTCAAATGACCTTTGTCCTCCACAAAATACGACAGACATCATCTACTCATTAGGTGCTACCAGTGGTAAGAATTAGAAGTTCCAGCAACATTTAGTCGCTAAGATATGTCCCTTTGACTGGTTTTCATACTTTAGGCTCTAGTAACCTTATATGACCTTTGACCCCATGAAAAACTAACGGGATCATCTGCTTGCAATGGATGACCACCACACCAACTTTGAAGTTTAAGCAGCTTTCCTTTCTTGAGATACTGTAAAGTGTTTACAAGGTTTTCAAACAATGTCCTCTATTGACCTCACATGACTTTTGACCTCCATACAAAATGCCAGACATCATCTACACTCACCAAGTGCTACCAGTGATAAGAGGTTGAAGTTCCAACAACATTCCATTGCTGAGACATGTCCCCTAATTAGTTTTTTATATTTCATGCTCTGATGACCTTAAATGACCTTTGACCTCCATGAAAGCAATATGATGACTGTCCTGTGCTGAGACAGCTAATACCCTTCTTCTAATTTACATAGCATTTCCTCACTTGGTGTTACTAACTTACTCAGCAATGCATTTAGGATTGACTTCCACACAGACTGATAAATACAACATTTTCATTCTTTTTTTTCAGTTTTGAGGTATTGGAAAGGGGCACAATAACAGAGGATGTCAATACACTGCAACACTGACAGGAGACCCAATTGTCTGAATGTTCTCTTACATCAAGGGGCATCAATCAATTCCACTGTCATTTCTATTCTGTACCCCTTATCTCCACCCCCCCTTCCTCCATTTCTTATTGTCACATGATCTGCTCATCTCACTATGCACACTGATTTGCTCTGATTCCTCCTAACAAGTTCCTCATGTCCTCTTAAATTGTCTTCAATTTAATCTGTCTTATTTCCTTTCTTCTCCGTGGTTCTCTCATCCCATTATCTTCCTGTCTATATTGACTATGTTTCAATCATGTGGTTAACAGTTTGCACTTTTGGCACTTTTCAAACTCATGAAGACAGTAAAGTATGTCGTTACTTGGTTCGAGTTTCTATGGTCTTTAGCAGACAACGAAAGCAATTTTTTGCACGAGGTTGTGGCTGTTGCCCAGAACAAATTTGTACTAACAAAACAAATTACCAGCACAAACAAGGTTCTGGCTAATTAGTGATCCTAACTAGGATCATGTTTAAGCAAGGAAGTTCCTTAGAACCTCCTTGGTTTAAGGATATTTTCTCACTGTTTGTGCGAATAGCTTCAAACTTTGTATAATGTTACTTAGCACTCTTTTCTAAACCACAGAAAATTTAGGTGTGTACAAATACTTTAAAGAAAGAAAATGTAGGTAGTTGTGAGACAGAATCTACATGAATAAAAGAACCTTCATATGAAGTTTGAACCACATGAATTTGCATTCAGTTAATGAGCAATATAGACAGCTGGCTTGGTAATAAAAACTCTCGGTAATAAAAATTCATCCTATAATCGACAGACAACAGTTTTACTTTTATTTTTTCCCTGAAGAATGTGGCATACACTTAACAAAAATTTGAATTTAAGTTGTGTGTTCCTGCATCTCAAAAGATCTGATAGCCATAGTTTTTTGCTGCTTTGATATATTTTTTGCTCTTAATCTTTGTGTAAAGTTTACGGCTCATTGGGAGCAGACTTGCAGAGTATAGAAGATGGGTGTTCTCCCTGGGGTTTTAGGGTGGTCCCACCCCAGAGTAAATCTTGCTGTTCCACTGAAACAGTGATCACCTCATAAAATACACTACCCCTCCATCTCACAAAAGCTGAATTCAGCCTCTGACAAAGAAAGTTGACAATAGGTTACTGCTACTATCTTTTAAAGAGTGAGAAATTGTCTTTTATTGGCACCATTTTGCATCTCGATAACATTTTTAGCCTCCCTCCCATAAAACACCTTCCTCGGTGACCGTTTTGCTATCGTGCGAGCACTCTGTATGTGCCCCCCACCTCCTATTGAAAATCTGTGGAGAACAATGATATTTTACATGTGTCCCACAATGACCACACACCAATCCTAAAGTTTTATAAACGGGAATACACTTCTAGACTTTCTACCGTAGTGACTGCGACAACAACGGTATGTAGAACCGTAGTTTGATACACCAGCTTGGAAAACATGCAGCAAGTGTTCAGTACAAATAAAAACAAATAAGTATATTTTTCTCAATAAAAAAATGTCCCCTCCCTCTCCTACAGAATACTAGCATTCTTTCATCAATTTAGATGTTTAACTAACATATTTCCTTGTACAATGCACATCTATGGATCATACACTATACCCCAGAATTTTTCCACTCTAATTGCTGAGAGCTGTAATTTTACAATGATTTCCTGCTTGCTTTAATATTAGATGACATTTTTTTTTCATCATGCATGATCAGGAAGTGTGTTTGCAGAGATTAAATGTCAACTTTCTCAAAAAAAATGTGAGCAGCGGCACACCACAAATCAGGGTTCGCGATAACCGAGACCTCTGGTGAAATACGCAACAAAATGATATGGGACGCACAGTAACAAGGCCTGTGAGCTTGATGGATGCACAACTTGTTTTTTTGAAAGGTAATATATTAATGTTGCTTTGACACTATTTTCCTCTCTTTTTTTGGCCCACTGGCAAACTTTATGTCGGTTCGGTTATTAATCCCCACCCTCAGATGCTTTCCTTGGCTTACGACAAAATTTGCAGCTAACGGGCAATACGCCGATTGCAAATGGCCACTTACGGTATCATGTTGTGGGCAGATACGCTCTCAAAGTTCAGAAAGAAACATCTGCCAATCACCGTTTAATCGCTTCTTAGTAACGTGTTGGCAAGATTGTTAACTGTCATTAGACAAATGTCACATCAACAGCAATATCAGAAACCAAACAGTGCAGCTGTCAATCGTAAAAAATTTTCTTTGCCTGGGCTATCAAAGGTGGGAGGAGCCTATTGTAACATTTTCCACAAACAGTTAAACAGTTTGAGACACATTTGCATAAACTGTGTGATATATTCACAAAATAAAACTGTGTGAAATGCTGTTAAGTACAGTCATAGACTATATTGTGAACATGTATGATGGATTTCGTACAAACTAGGATTAACTCTTATCATCTTCCCCAGTAAAATACCTTCTCCGTGATGATTAAAAGTGAAAACTACACCTTTGCAAATGAAGCTAAATAAAACAGAATGGTGCTTCCAAGGTAGCCATTGCATGCAATGAAATTTAGTTGCTGGTCGTATGACCTTGGCAATGGCCTGTGCCAGCCTAAACTCCCCACTTGCGAGCAAAAATACTTCCCATGGTGAGCATAAAAATGTTCCAAAGAGCAACAAATAGGTCACCTTGACGAAGTGATTGCCTGTGTAAACTAGAACTGCATTTGCCCGC
>VJOZ01005975.1:0-11633 GCA_009801055.1 Stichopus horrens | reverse complement strand
TTAATTGTCTGGAAAAATCTCTAATAATGGACCATAAGCTGAAGAATGTTGTGTGTGTTCTCAGATAAAGTATTTATAATAAGAGTGAGCGTCCTGCAGACGGAATCAATTGTAGAGCCATGACGTCGAATCACGAAGAAAAATATATTTTATATTCAAATAAATTCTGTCCGCAATGTTCAAGTTTTCATCTTCCAAGTGTGAGATGAGCACAATATCATTTTCAGCGACAGTGAGAGGTGTTAAGAGAAAATGAAAAAAAAAAAAAACAAATTTTCTTTGTGTCTTAAGTTTTGATGTGACACATCGCAGAATTCTGTGAAGAAAAATGACAAAGAACAAGAAACAGTAACTACATTTGTTCATCACAGGAGTTCATAGGCCTATTATTAATCGTTAAAACCATTTCAATGTTAACTCAATGATAAACTGATTTTGTTCTGGTCCTTTGCCCAATTCCATTCAAGTGGAAGCATCAGGACGCTGTAGAATATGACAATGACAATGTAAGCTCCTGAAGATAATTTCATAATTGACGAACATCGTCTTGCTCCGTATGGTAAAACATCTATGCATTCACCATTTGCGATATATAATGCACTTACGGCCCGAGAAATTGTCCTTTCGATATCCAACTACCCTTCTGGGGAAACCAGAGCTAAATGGAACTTTTTGAATTTTTGAGATAACCTGATATATTCAGGGAAAACTGCCAACCTTTAACTGTTTATAACCCTAAATTTTTCCTTTGTATTTGTGTTACCCTTCTCATGAAACGCCTTTTGCCTAAGAGAGTTTGAGCTTCTCTTATCGTTCTTGTAGACGACCTGCTAGTGTATCTATTTCTATGGTTACGACCAATGCGATTTTTGTATTGAGACAACCCGTGAATTGTGTTACTTCGTGTTCTAGTTGACTGATCATGAACGGCTATAATTGTGTGCTATGTATAGCCAAATATTTTTTTTATATATATATAGACAACATTAAAATACATGTAACAGAATATCCTCACAACCGAAGATCATTTTCTCCAGATTAGTGAAGGCGATTTCCATTCCAAGCCTGGTGAGCCTATACGCTGTTGCTCTGACACAAAACTGACTAAAACATGACGTCATCATTAGTTTTGGAGAGATTATACGATATCCGTCAGCAGGCGTTCATAAACTGAATCGCGATCAAACTGGGGGCGCTGTAAAATTGGACGGCGGGATGTTGTAATGCACAAGTCAGTCATTTCCCCATATATTCGGAAAGTAGCAACAATCCCACTTTTTTCTGCCTCGGCCCAGGAACTTCGACGTTCAGTCACCAAAAGAAAAAAAAAATCTGGACAGAAAGTTATAGCATTCACATTGCACGTGGCATCGGCATGTGTGGTTCTAACTTAATGTCCGACACTAATTACCGTCACTTTTGTTTACATTAAAAGTTTCCTTTTCTTAATTTGGTTTTAATGACACCGTGTGAGATCACGTCGACGAACCCCCAGAAAGCGTCCCTGTGTTACCCTGCACTCCACACAATGGAGTTGAACCACGTGACAAAGGCGCGTCACAGGATTCGCTGGAATGGTTGACAATGAATTGTCTACATGATTTTAGGAATTTTGGAAACACCTGGTGAAGAACAATTCGAAGGGATTTCAGTGGTCACAGTCAACAATCACACAGACCTAATTAAATTCGATCTAGTATTACTATATAGGATACAGTTTTGACGTTGTATGGCTGATGCCGAAAATTCCTTGCCGAAAGCCGCAAGGAATCTATGCGATGGTGATGGCGGGTGTGTGTGAACCCTTGGCTTGTAAACACAGTATCTCAGTAAGGAAAAGTTGTGTGAACTTCAAAGTTAGTATGTAGGTAGTCCATTATGAGTAGACGATCCCTTTTTCTTCTTCAGGTAGGTCAAAAGACCTCCGTCAAGGTATGGGGGAGGTCAAAAGTCACGTGAGGTCAGTAGATAGCATAGTATGAAACCCTGTAAACATGGTATGTCAATGAGGGAGTGTTACATGAACTTCAAAGTTGGTATGTTGGTAGTCCATTATAAGCAGATGATCCCCATTCTTTTCGAGGTAGCTCAAAGGTCATTTGAAGTCACCAGAGGGGAACTGCCAACACCTAGTTACAAACAAAAGTTACTGGAACTTAAAACCCTTAAAATTGATTAATTTGGTTGCTTTTGATTAGTAGATATTTCTGACAAGTTTAGGGGAGGTCAAAGGTCATGTAACATCAGTACAGTTTAGTAGAGGTCATAGTTTGAAAACAAATTGTAAACATGGTGTCTCAATGAGGGAAAGTTGCCGGAACTTGATGTGAATGTTGTCCATTGTGAGCAGATTATCCCAGGTTAAAGGTTATTTGAGGTCACCAGAGGTTGCAGTCTGACAACCTATTAAGGAAGTTGTCTAAGTAACTTAATGTTGCTGGAGCCTCAAACTGCAAAGATTGGTTGAGTTTGTCTTGATGAATAGATGATCTCTGTCATGTTTTGAAGCTCACATGCGATCAGTAGATTAGACAAAGTTTCTTAATGAATCACAGTTCTTTGACTATCTGGTTCCTCATTTTTTGGAGGAGGGTAGGAGTCAATTTGAAATAAGAATCCTTTCAAGAAAATTGACCTTAAGTTGTCACCCTACTGCAAGCGACCACCGTTATAATTAAACTGCCGTTTCGGAGTTGGCAAATGTTTAAATTTCCTACGTTTAACTGCACTGCAACACGATTTAATACACATCAAACAAACGGCTTATAGGAAACGACGCAGAGCACTTGTCTGTCTGACTTTATTGTGTTTGCTTTTCTCCATTTTATAGCCCCAATTACAACAAGGTCAAAAGAATCCATGATTTGGAATACCTAGATTTATTTCCTTTCATGTGACATAACTGTCCATCGATAAACCTTACTTCACACACACACACACATATCATATATATATTTTTCGCTCTACTGTAAGATCCTACATAGGGGACTCGAAAACCAATTTCATTTTCCTCTCCACTTTATTCACTTCAATACAGACATGAGAAATATGTACATGAGAAAAATGCAAAATACTAAAATACAATAATGAAGCAAAAATACCATGTAACAAGTCATCAACTTTTCCGATTGGATGAAAACTGCCGTTGTAAGGGAAATTTAAAAACAAAAGTGTAAATGGAATTTTGAAAAGAAAAATGTATTCTCTCCTTGAATCTGAAATACTTGATGTCGTGTATTTTAAGTGTGAGATGATACCAGCCGAGTGTGAAGTAGCTTCTTAGAGAAAGTTACATGGCATGTATCGGCACCCATACCCAACTGGAAAGAAAAAATAAATAAGAAAATAAAAAGAGAAAGGGAAGGCGAATCGTGGCAGATTTTAGTACATTAGGTCCCAAGAACTATGTAATCCTGAGAGTGTTAGAAACTTATCGAAACAAAGAGGTAAATGAGTTTCATTGGTTAAGAGAATACTAAGATTTCAAAACGCTCACCTGACACCCGTATAACAATTAGAATCTCCTAGTTGTATTTCATAACTCTTCCAGGATCTCTTAAAATAAACACTGACACTGCAGAGGTAAGTGACTCCATTTGTTTCATTACAGTGTTCTGTTAAAATCTTTAACGGATGGAATACTACCATCCAAGCCAGAAATATAGAACCCACTCCTCAAATGAAATACTTTTATGTGATACTTAAATATTTTGCACTCCTTATAATTCTGTATGATGTGTCACTAATTACTTATTAGCACAAGGCTGAATATTTTTACATGCAGGTTGAAAATATAAAAAATACTGATTGGCTAAACTGACTGCAAAACTTCATACTGTTCCCACTGGTTTTCTAAAATGGCTGTACTCTTACTTTAAAAACTTTTTGTCTCTCTGTGAATGAACAGAGTCCTCTAAAACTTTTCTGCTATTATTTTTAGTGCAAAATTTCAAACTCTGATAATTGTTTTTAAGTTGCGTCTGGCTCATTTTCAATGAAATAAATTTTGTTGTTGTTCTCTCACCAAATGTGATGTATCCAATATTATCTCCCACAGAGGCATCTGTACCCTGTAACTCCTGAGGTGGTTCCTTGTGGCTGAAGAGAACCTGTGGAGCATTTCTACTTGCCTTACGTCCTTCCTTGAATTCCTGTGATCAAAAAATTGGAGAGAGTCCAAAGTCCTCAAATTCACAACTTGTGTATTTAAATTAGCATCTTCAACATCATATGGAAGAGACGCTCTTTTGATTGTCACTGGGTACGATACTCACACAGGCATGTATGTCAAATAGCACAGGTTGCATCTATGCCTAACCACTAAGTTCAGTATATCCACAACGACCACACAAGTTAACACAAATCATCACCGGTTTACTTTGAGGTATGCTTCAGTCCCCCCTACATACCCACTGACCCTGATGCCTGCAGATGACTTGCGCAGTGCTCGTGCACAAATGGCCCCGGACCCCACGCAAATTTGCTCACACTCTTTGTAGGTTCCTTACAGGGCTACACAAATTTCAGCGGGAAATCGATAGATTTTCTATTGTGTTCATGGGAAATTTAGCAAGGTTTTCCAACCCTGATCTCAATCACTAAACAGTAGATCTCTACGTACCTTGGTTTTTGAGATATCTTGTTTACAAACTATACATCTCACGATCAGAGGCATTACCACAAACACACAAGCAGGTCTAAAATAGAAAAAAAAAATAAAAAATAGCCCCCCAAAATGTTATCATAAGAGCAGAAATTAATATCTGAACACATGGTACTAAGCCTTATTGTTTACTTGGCAGATTCACTTAGTTTAATACAAACCTGCATGAAGACTTTGCCAATGATGACATCATCGTCATCTTTAAAGAGAGTGCTAAAGATGACCGTAACTCTGTCCTTCTTTGCATGAACATACCTAGCAAGAAAAAAAAACATAATTACCATACTATAGATGAAAGTATGCATGTGAATGTCACAGGAACCATACAGAAAAAATAGCATTCAGTGCAAAGACAATGACAAAAAAAGGGCTTGCGAAGCTGCTAAAATAGAACAATATCTTGACAGATTATGACAGGCTTATGTGGGCTCATCAAGGACCGTATACCATAATAATCATGGTGAAATTCACCTGCTCTTTTCAATAATAGCTACAGGATAATTAGGCAGGTGTGAAACCAGGCAATCGCAATGAAAATCCAAAGCTGGGACTGCCATTTAACAACCCCATCCAATGGATGAGAGTGTAACCCCCATTCTTTAGCAACTTTCCCAATTGCTGGGAGGGGAGGAGAACCCACCCAGTTCAGCAACCCAGCAGCTGTACTGAGCACCCTTAAGAGGACAAGACCTAAATTGGACGACAGGAACAAACCCCTCAGCACCACTGTAAACAACTTTACTGAGCAAGCTAATTTTGAATCCCCAGACATTTTCCAAGCGATTCCACCAAGTTTTGATCCAGGGACCAAAAGAAAGCAAGATGGACACCCTACCACCCAGCTATCTCCATTAAAACATGCACAGTATCAGTGTAATATTACAATAGAGATGTGTGAGATGCAATTATCTCTTAAGTAACATTGATTTTGGTTGAATAACAGTGTAATTATTAGTCAGACCACAAAATGACTCTATCAGAAGAAATTTTATGTCATGATGTCAATCACACATTAAAACCATAAAATAACAAGAGATAAGACATTTCAAGTATAGTCTTTTATTTTCTACGTTTACAATTGGTGAAGATTTTGTTGGTAAAACAAGGGATGACATTTGGATGAAGTATCACTTACATGGTTTCATCATCTCTGTAGTGGATGACTGCCCTCTTTTTACCAGTGGTGTCTTCCTGCGTAAGGTAGTTAAAATATCTCTCAAAGACTGAAGCGAAGCAATTTCTCTTCAAAAGTGCTGCTTTAGCTGCAACCTCTGCTGCATTTTCTGGTACTTTAGTGAGATCATATAGTAATGATACATTATAACCAGGCTCTGGGTCTACCAATAGATCTCCATACTCTCTCTTCAGGAGCTAAATAATTGAAAGATGGAAGACAAAAGATTGTATTATGAATGCAATTATTTGTCAAAACTACACATAAATAAAAGGGAATCGATTTAACAAAGAGAGAAACAACATAATCTTCAATGTTGTCCACAGCTACTGTAAATGTATGATACTTGTACAAGATAAATCATCATTGATAGTTGATAATCATTGTGTAGTATTTTCTTAGCTTCTGAGTCTTGATATCTAACACTATGGGTGTCAGCAGGCTACCAAATTATTTCCCACATAAGATGTAAATCCTCGTATCTGTGATTTATTTCCAACATCAGATGTGAACCCTGGCATCTGTGATTCAGTTACAGTAGAAAATGTTCAGATTGTTTTGGAGTTGCATTTGCAAAGTAACTTTAATATTATCAGTTATAACTTTTGAAAATCATACATTGAATCTTTGTGATGGTTTTCCAAGTTTCCTTTTTTGGCTTTATGACAGAAAGTAAAGGACTGAAAGAGGGTTAATGAGGAATTGAGAAAGTAGACCTCAGGTGCAACTTCTGCTGGAACCAAATACCTTTGACCATGACAAGCACCATCCATGGGTCATGTAATAACAAACTTCTAGACGGCAAAGTTTTTGGTTCAACCTTCTGTTATTTCTAAGACTATGTGTTTTCAAGGTACAGTATTACGCATATCACCACTGCATGGACTACTTTGGAACTCAGCAGAGACTAAAATTATGAGATTTGACTTGAAGGAACTACTCATATACAAACTTTACTGAAAGTTGATGTCACAACTTTCTTTTCATTGCGAGAAATCTTTACTCTTCCTTGTTCCAGCTATCAGCTTTGGAGTCACTGAATTTGTATTGCACCACACTATAGTAGATTGATCCCTAAATCACCAACAATCAACTACAAGCTAGCCCAAACACCTACTGCGCTAACTTACAGTCTTTGCGTAATTATTAACTAACTGGAATACTCTAATTAAAAACGATCCATGTCAGTAAATATTTAACCACAATTTTAAACATTTTAAACCAAATTTCTTAAGATTCAAGGCATGAATGCACTGGGTAAAACTGCCTGGCTACAGGCTAGGAGTTACAGTATTTTATATGCATCCTTGCAAGAGTACGAGGCAGAGAAAATGGGAGTGAGACAGTTGTGTGGAGGTACGTAAGTGAGAGCATAACTGCAGTATAAAATCGTCAATTAATTTCACTAAAATGAATGAACTAAACTGAAGATCATACAAAGGTGTTCTCAGAGATGTATATAAAGGGAACTTTTTACTATGATGTTCTTTGCAACATTATGTTCTCTTTTAATATGTACTTTCTTTAGTTCTTGGTTGATTTTCGGTTGGTGACAACATACTCTGCTTCTCAAACAACACTGCCTTTAATATTGTTTTGATATCTTATATATATCAATGTTTTATGAAGACTAAACACTAACAGCAGTAACTTTGTGATCCAACAACTTCTTAGGACATTTACTTGTTGGTCCATAAATTATTCCAGGTCATACTTTAGTGTTCTGTTATACATCAAACATTACCGTCTAGTCGTCTGAAGCAATGTGTTACAATATTTCATGATGAGTATACTGTACTTCTCATACCTCATCAGCACCGTACTCCTGTAGTTCTGCGTAAAACTTCAACGAGGCACTAAGTAGAATTTTTGTTTTATCTCCTTCAGGATTTGACAAGTGAAAGAGGACTCCATCAAAATCTGAATGCATGGCAAAGGAAAAGCATATGGAAAGATGATTACTCCTATTTGTCAACAGTAGCAGTGATAATGAAACAAAAACAAACATCATGAACTCCAACTGTATTGACTAGCCTCAGATGAGAGGTTTATGTTACTAGTAACTTTCACTACAAAATAGCAACATGAATGTTACTGTAATTACAAAAATATAAAAGCTGACACCATAGCCATGAGGAAAATACCAGCGGACAATCCTCAAAAGTGGAAAAGTGTCCACACCCCTCTGGAGGGAAAATTTACCCCCACTGAGCCCATGAACCAAAATGTGCCACAAGATAGCAATTTGGGTACAAAAATATAAAATCTGACACCATAACCGGTTTGAAGATACCAGCTGACAAGCCATCAATCCTTCTCAGGCCCCCATCACCATATGACACAGTACTATTAATGCAGTGCCTCCTAAAAACCTCTACATAAAACTGCTTTTTGTTTCTGACATAAACAACATCCCATTCACTTTCTGCACCTTATCCCATACATTGTTTAGCCCATACAAGGAATGTCTTACAATACATGGTGTGTCACTGCAGCCACATACTGACTTGTATTCCTAATCATTAATACAATGATAATTATCCTTTCTAAGTACTTGAACATGACTCTGGCACTTTAAAGCATTGCAGAAGAGTTTTCTCAGTTTCCCATCAAAGATAAACTTAAAACGAACGAAGTGATGAAAGACTGAACTACTAACATGTACAGAGTAGTGTATGGTCTGTAATATTCTACACAAGGATTTTCCACTGTACATGTACACATTGCTGGACATACAGAAATATACAGCATATGTACATTTATCCCTAAGAACTAAGAATGTATAAAACTACCAAACCGGGGTCTGCTTGTCCAACTACAATTTCCAAAAGAGAGCACATTCTGCTTTAATGAGTTTATAACAAGTTTAATGGAAATCATCAACTTTCCATCAACTTTCTCTTTTCACTTCTCAGTCATATGCATAGTGCTGTAGTGCTTTGTCCACTACACATTAAAACTTGTCAAATCAGCAAATTAGGACATAGCAGGGTAGGAGGATAACATTTACTTACCACCAATCTTTGTGTCTATTGCATCTGCTTTACCACTGTGAAAGGAGTGAGAGGAGTGAAAGTAAAAATGCACAAGTTGTTTATCAAAGTGATTTGGTTGCTACTGTATCATACTCTTATGTAGCATCTACTCTTCACTTTGTGAATTTACATCAGCATACAGTAGCACAATGAACATTCTCTTTGCTGTTTGTGTGCTAATACCAAAATATGGTAAATTAAGTTTTTAATCCTTCATGTACCTGATTATATCAAATGTACTGCACAATATAGAAAATCTAGACTTGAAACACAAAACTGAAGAGGAAAAAATCTTCTGTCCCAAATAAAAGTATTTAGGCTACCATACTGTAGAAACCATACAGGCAAATGGGTACAAAGGACAGGTGCTGTAATGTATGTATACAGGAGAAAAGGTACACATGCAGATGGCTACTGAAGTAACAAGGATAGGAATACAACAGGATAGGTATAAAGATTTATAGGACAGATATATACCAGGTGATAGGCACACAGTCAGAGGTTTAGAGATAAGCACAAGAATAAGGTAAGGTACACAGGAGGACATGTACAGTATACTGTACATGTATGTGAATAGGTGACATAGGATGAGATAAAATGGATTGCATCATACTATTAACTCCTCAAATGCAGGCTCACATAGCAGTCTTCAATATAGTGACATGAATCACTGAATGAGGATTTCATTTGATTATGCGTTCTATATTAAAGAATAAATACCACCAAAAAAAAATGGGCAACAGTGTTTGTACATGGAAGCTATTATCAGAAAAGGATATACAAATGATAGGAGCACAGAGAAGATTCACAAAACTTGCTAATGGACATGAAACAGACAAGAAAAACAAAACACTTAAATAGTTTAGTTTCTTAAGTAGAAAAAGAGATCACAAGGGACAATTATATCCCCATGAAGACCCTGAAAAACTGCAAATGTATCAAAAGAAAACTTAAAAAAACTCAACCCAGGAAACAAATGCTAAAGTACTTGTCCAGTACATCTTAATCTATCAAAAATGGCAAATACTGTAGACACACAAGGCAAGATCTTATAACCTTTTCATGAAAGGTGACATACTGTACGGATATATGTGAAATCTTGACTTTTTTTGGGGGGGGCAATCTGATCCATAGGACATCCCAAAAAGATCAGATCTTCCCATTCTAAACAAAGAATTCATACTTTCACTGAATCTGGAAGAGCTGGAACCCACAAAGGCAGATAGTATACTGACATTTAAAAGGGGTCTTGAAGCAAGGTTAATGGCTCTACAGTATGATTTGCGACTCACTTCAAGCTATTCTCAGAACTAGGGAAAAATCAAGTCAACCTGATGAGAAAAGCAATCCAGGTAAATGCAGTCTGGCAACAGGTAAAATAACTGACATGAAAACCTGTTTTCTTGCATCTACAGATGAAAATATCTTGTAACGAGTGCAGTCTCAAGACAATACGTGCCTTAACAGCAGATCCTTTAATACACGGTACAGTCGGCGGGCATAATCAAGTAACAAGTCCGGTACGAATTTAGAATTTGTGACCACAAGTGACGTCAACAAGGGTATCAGACAATTAAAATAGTGACTAATGGGGTCTATGGCTATTTTTTTAGTGTCCTTTTTTTTTGCCTTCTTATCTCACAAAGTTGAGGGCATCCTGTGAAAAGAAATAACAGTAGTTAAACCTGCAAAAGGAAAAAGCTGAAAAGAGGATTCGAACCCACATAAGTAGAATAACAGTCGCTTAACAGTTCTATCTCTAACCCACTACTGTACGCTACGAGAGGGAACTCTGCTGAAGTTCTTCAAATACATACTTACACAATACATCCCCAATCCTCTAGCCCTGTACATACCTACACACCCTAACCCTGTAGTATACACTATTGCTGGCAGCACAACCAGATCTCATTCAAGCATATCGCAGTATATTATGTCTGAAATGTGGTCACAGGTTCAAAATTCGGGCCGGTCTCTATCTTCCATCACGCCTGGATCATTTGGATGCTTGAAATCAATAGATGTTCCCAAATACGACTAACTGACAAATTCCCAAAGATTAATATTAATTGTTGGCTACAAGTACAGTAGGCCCAAGGCCACAGTCCCTGGGTTTTGTTTTAAAACCCTGCTAGTTTTGTACTAGTTTTGTCATGCCTAGGCTGCACCTTGTAACCAGGTTTAAAATTTTGCACAATTAAGTTCAGGCCAAATTTACTTAGGTCCTAATATGGTAATTATAACCTAACTCAGTCCCTCTAAGTGATAGGTAATGCAAGGACTTCAAGGTACTATAATCTGCTTAGGCCTAGCCTAGGCAGATTACAGGTAGGGGTAGTACTGTATTAAATTTAGGCTAGCACTACAGTTATTGAGTTAGGCTACGTCTTGCTTTAACTTTGACAGGTGTCAGAACTGTTAGAAAACGTACCCATTCGCAGCAGCAGTCTCAAATCTCTGCAACAATGTCTCCGCAATTATCCTATTCTGTATTTCTAACAGTATCATCTTTGGTGATTTAGTGAATTTACGGCTTGCAGCGAAACACAGACTTCCTGTCTGGCACTAGCAGGGTAGGCACACACAATACGAAGGTGAACGCCTCATGTACATGTAATGTGCGTATAGTGTGTAGGCTGTGTGATACAGTGTGTTGTTTAGTGGGAGGTAACTGAAACTGGATCAGGAAGTAAGCAGATGATAAAGCACACACTACCTGCCACAGAGGATTACTCACAGTGTAATGCCAAACAGTTGTCGG